>OX578138.1:43300852-43410852 GCA_951213105.1 Amaurobius ferox
ATAAAGTGAAAAGCATTTCCGAAACCATGTACGTTATCAAGGGCCATACATGTTTCATTAATGCGGATTCTACGTGTCTGTGTGCATTACTGTAAATTGTACTACAGAAATAATGCACATGGCCCGACGTAGAAGAAAATATTACATGCTAAATCATTAAAAATGATTTACATTATAAGATCACCTATTAGAATGTTTATAAGAAACGGGATGGTATATTTTTTTTATATTTACATATATGTAAATTATTTTAATAAGAAAATAGTAAGAAGCTAAATAGTCATTTAATCTATTAGATCTATTATAAATATAAATACAGCCGGGTGGTCGTCCCCGGCTGTATGCCTGAAAGAAATGGCTGTTTAAACTCCTGTGTAGTTAGGCGCAACAATTCGCATCGCATACGCACAAACGTCTGACTTTTGGATCACTTAAAATAAACACTACGATCTCAATAATAAATGAAAATACTTAACGCATAAAATCATTTTCAGCCATTGAATTAACATTGAAGAAATATAATACCGCTTCAGTCAGTTTCCATAAGATTTATATCAGCCTTTAGTGCAATGCTCTGACAATATAATACTAAATTATAAAAAATTAGAACGATATCTTTTAATTTAAGCCAGTTAGAATTTTTCTTTATAAGCCCTAGTTACTGTGCCGACATCTGTTATTCAAAGTCTAGACCGAATTTTTGTAAAATCGTTCGCACCCGGTAAAGAAAGAAATCGTATTCGAGCAAAATCATATGAGACATAAATGGATATAAAATGGCTAAAATTCGACCGAATTTTGACTTTAAATGTTCATAATTTTTTAAACTAATTCGAATTAAAAAAAAATCTTCCAAAGTCGTATCGACCTTGAACTTGAAATACCTCTGTAATTTCGTCGCTGTCCAGTATTTGAATTTTCCTTTACAGACGACACACATGTACAGACTTCTCCCGGCCACACAATTAGCTACCCTAAGCCTTCGGGTTGGTCGTGTGGTCTGGGTTTTCCACACATGTACAGACACAGAATAACACAGATTTATTTTATTGTGCAAAAAGATCTTCCTTTTAACATATTTCAATATCATGTATTCCTTTTTGGGTTTTTTTTTTTCAATTCATCTCCATTTTAAATAGATGATCAGATGATCTCAATATGTTATTTGGAATGAAACTTAAATGTGAATTATTTAATAATGTGCTATGTAAATTTTCTACTGATCTAATTATTATTTAACTTTTTTACAGTTCTTTTCTCTCGGCATTTCTTTGACTCACTACTGCACGTAAGTATTTTTAATTAATCTATGTTTCTTCTTCTTTGTGACGATGTAAACGTTCCTAAAAAGATGAAGCTTCTTATCACCCCTGTGAGATCATGGGAATTAACTGCTCATGTACCGAAATTCGCAGCTGTCCGAAGATTCGATTTTCCGTTACAGACGACAGAGCGTACGATATATTTTTTAATTAAGAGAGGCGTATTTCGACAAGCTTACTTAACACATAGTCTGATCGTGTGCGAAAGTTTCATTGTCATAGTAAAACTCGGTATATTCGAAAAGGATTTTGCACATATTTTCAATTAATCATAATTGAGTTCATGGCAATGCCTGGATTTTAAATTTTGATGAATGTACTGAGATATCTGACGCCAAATGTCAGATAATGTGAAGTCTATGGAGAAAAATTGTTAAAAATATTCGCGCGCAAACAGGAATTTCTGCTTACAAATTTTCTCAATAAAATACAATTTTTAAACTAGAAGAATCTGCGTAATTTCCCATAGCGAATACCACCGGGATTTTGTGACTTTTACTATGGATAGATTCACGTCACGTCCAGTATTCCTGTTCATATTCTGCAAGCGAAAGTCACAAATTGTTTCAGATTACGAGAATAACGTACTAACATTGACTCAAATCTGAATATAAGAATTTATTGGACGCTAGCGAATTTATTAAAGAAAAGCGGGTTCCGAGAATAATTTCCTTAACATTGACTCAAATCTGATTGCTACCCTGAATCGATAAATTTATTGAACCTTAAATAATGTATTGATACAAAGCGTGTTTTGAAAGTAACTTACTTAACATTGACTCACATTTGATTACGACCCTGAATCAAGGAATTTCTTGAACCATAAAGAATTAAGGAAGCAAATGGAGTTCCGAAAGTAATTTCCTTGACATTCACTCAAATTTTATTGCGACTGTGAATCAAAGAATGTATTGAACCCTAAAGAATTTATTAAAGCAAAACGAGTTTCAAGAAACAAAACGGGTTCCGGAAATTCGAATTCGAGCTTCCAGAGAAAGAGCACGTTTCAAGCATCCCCGTACTCAAATATAACATCGCTGTGTGTTTGCGTGCATGCGTGCGTGCGTGCGTGTGTGTGTGAGTGAGAGAGAGTGAGAGAAAGAGAGAGAGAGAGCGTGCGAGAAAGAGAGAGAGAGAGTGAGAGAGAGAGAGAGAGAGAGAGAGAGAGAGAGAGAGATAAGCCATGGATACTATATCTCAGACCAAATTTAGCGTTTCGAACAAAATTTGTTACGATTGTTAGAATCTGTAAATACTGGAACCCTATTTATTTTAATGAACTGTTTGGAAGACCAAATTTTCGAATGAAATTGTAAACGAATCATTAAAAATTTAGAACCTTCAAAAATGTTACGCAAAAAATCATTTCTTATGTTATTGTTCATTAGAAAACAAATGATATAAACTTTAAAACTCTAGCATGAATCCTTCTAGAGATATCGTATGTTGTGTCGACGTGGTGGCCGATCGGTCAAGGAGAGCGTTTCCAGCGATTGATCGGCCGCCACGTTGTGGGTTCGAGTCCCACGTAAGACGTGGATGTTGTGTGTTGTGGGCGCAGTGTGTTTCGTCCCCCTCGGGTGCGCCTGGGGCAACGTCCCTGGACAGCTATATGGTTCAAGATTTTGATCGTACATAGAGCAAAAAGACGTAAGTCGAGTGCCTGGCCATTGGGAAAAAAAATCATATGTTGTTCAAATAAATTTATCAAGAAAATAACAGACACTTAAAGAGTATTAACTTTTGTGTAATATGCTTACTTTTCATATGTAATACTATAAAGCAAATTTGTTAACGTCATTATCGTGGATATAGTTAGTTCATTTCACGAAAAAGTAGAAACTTTGTGCAATAGTTTTGTACTTTGGTGTATAGCAATTCACCAAAACACACTTATTTATATATAAGCTTTTCTATTCATCTGTTTGGGACGCTTGAAATTCAATGGGGCGTATGTGGCGACTAATTTGGTTAAAAATGGCCAACTTGGCGACTTTGTTAATTGTAAAAAACCGACGAAAATGTCGAAAAATTACGAAACTGAAGCCAAAATTAATGGAAATGACGCCAAATTGATGATTTAATTTTTAAAATCTTCTATATGGACAAAATATATGGACTACAATTCAAATTACGAACGCTATCAATGTTGATAATTGTCAAGTTAGATTTGTGCGAAATAAAAGTCAATTGAGATATTCAAAATTATCATCCAGAAAAGATGCTAAATGTTCAATTTCACCTTAACATTATGCCGTGGACTTTGCACCACACGATGTCGCTTTGAAAAAATTTATTCCATTATGTAGAGAAAATAATGTGCTGCTCACATCAGATTATTTCCTTATTTTTCCAGCAATACATATTCTATGTATAGGTAAAAATTCGAATTGAAATTTTTGACGGATTAAAATATATTAGGCACTAGATCACAGCGATTTTTTGTATGGCGTCTCTATGTGTGTATTTGTTTAGGCAATGTATGTATTCACAATAAATATGAGTTCGATTTTCATGAAATTCGGCAATGATGTTATACATTTTAATGCTTAAATTGCGAAGTGCCACAGTGTGAAATATATTAACTTTGGTCAGTATAATATCTTCGCCGATAAACTATTTTTCTGAACGAATTATTATTTAACTAAAACAATTTTTTCCGAACAAATTATTATTTAATTAATACAAAATACTTTTCTGAAAATTTTGTGTATAATAAACATATCTCATCTAAATATATCTATAATATTTATATCTCATCAATAAGAAAATTGTAAAAATATGACAAGTTCTTTAGCTTTACTAAAAACTACTGAGATGAAGAAATTCCGCAAAGTTCATCAAACTTCACTAAGGAAAAGTATAGAGAAGAAAAGGGGTACGATGTACTTCATAATAAGCTTTATATTAACTAAAAACAATATATAAAAATGCAATATATGTGCAATTCAAGTTCCATCATCTCCACTCTTTAAAATTTAAGTTTAGTGCAGCAAGGGACTGATTTAGATCGGAGAAGTAAATTTGCCATGCTTATGGCAAAATTCATCTAACAATCGCTATTCTGTGTATTATTCACTCAGTGATTTTTTACGCAGTGAGATAAACTTGTCGATAGTTCTTCATCTCAATCATTTTTATAGTTGAAACATTTTATGAAACTCGTTTCTTTTCAATCATTTTTATGGCTGAAGAAGTTGGCTCATTTTTTTACAGATTTGTTTCTGAGTAAATTCAGATATTAAACGTTTTTGTCTAAACTCTTAGATATCTTAAAATTTTCAAAAAAATTCACTATCATCAAGTGACTGAATTCTTTTATAGTACTTCCAAATATAAATGTACACAATTTTTTCGAATTCATCATGATTCCTTTTCGAATTAGTAGACATTTCTTAATTCGAGTAGCGCGAATTCTCATTAAATATTCAAACGAATTGCATACAATTTGCCATGTCTTTCTTAATTCAGAACAAAAAACATGTAGAGTCCTGCTGCCCCATGTGGGAATTTAAAACTCGAAATCCGAACTGATCAGCGACGCTCTGCCGTTGAGCTACTAGGACGAAATTAAAAGCTATTATCTTAGTGGACTCTGTAGTCTCCTCCTGTAGATAGGCGGGCCCCTGACAATCTCCTACAATTTTTACCTCAGGTTAGCCTCCTGTGACTACTAATTTTACCCAGGTTAGTACCCTGCGTGTTCGTTATACTCTTAACTTAAAATCGGCACTCAATCTTCCAGATTCCGCGGAATCCGTACTAGTCATACTGGGGTCAGTTTAAGATCTCCAACATCTTTGTACTAACATACAACGCTGATTTGTTAAGGTGCCATTTTAAAAAATCTAACTACCCCAACCCAGAATCAAGCCCTGAATCTCCGAACTGGCCAGCCGACGCTTTACCGTTGAGATACTGGGATAAAATTACAAGCTCTTATCGAAGGAGACTCTGCATTCTATTTCCTTTAATGTCAGATTGGCGGGCAACTGACAATCTGACTAAACACCTCCTATTTTTGCGTCATGTTAGCCTCCTGTTACTTTTATTAACACTTTACAACAAAGTACAACGAAGTTAAAAGTGTTTATGACTTTATTCATTCTGTCTGTCCGTCAGCACGATAACTGCCGTAAAAATGACTTAATCAAAATGAAAGTTTAGTATGCTATTCAGACGGTCTGTAGGACCTACGGGAATATAAATGAATAATATCACCCAATTAGTTTTGGATTGAACCCGAGTTGAAAAAACGAAATACATTGAACCCTATGGGACTTAATTTTTCAAACATTTTTTAATCGGATTTAAAATTCTCAAATTGCTTCAAAAATTTTAAGTAATATTTAAATCGTTCCATAAAATATATAAAAAAATTCAGCGAAATATATTCAGTAGTTTTTTAAATAAAAATTAAAATAATAATTACACCTCTTATATGAAGCGATCACGTGACCATGATATGAAAAGATCACGTGACCCACTTCAAGATGAAATAGAGCATCCATCTTGTCAGTAGAAGAGAAAAGTGCGTTGAGCCTCCGCAGGAGGTGCTGCACCCCCTGCCTCTTTCGGGAGGATGCCTCTCGGTGCCCCCCCCCCCTCTTGGAAGTTTGGTGAGGCGGTGCAGTACCCAATGCCTCAGTTGGGAGGATGCCTCTTCCGAAAGAGGCCTCGGCCAAGAGGGCAATTGCGAAAGTCTTTCACAGTATTGTGAAAGAGGCGTGATGACTCATACGGAGTGAGAGGGGATGACCTGAGGAAGTGGTTTCAATGGATGTCGCAATCGCTGACTGACCTTTGAGTATTACACAATCTGGAAATGACGTGTCGCACCTTGGAGCTCCTGAGCACATGTCCTCCCTCTCTGCTGTCTGGGAACAAAGTGAACAGTCTTATCAGCGTGACGTAGTTAAAGCGCCCTCTGTCGAATTTTGATGAAGTGCTGCCATCTATCGGCATTTTTTTCCAAAAGAATTTAATGTCTCACTTGTCAGGAGTGGGACTCGAACACCCATCCATCTGATTACAAGACTGTCGTTCTACCGACCACGCCACAACGCCTTGCTCCGTAGAAAGTTATCTTCGAACTGTACCTTATCAGAGGAAGCAGGAGATAGAATATTTTTCGCTCGGTGAATAGAGATGTCTTTTATAAAGGGATTTCGGTGCGTTTTAAAACAGAATGTTACGGACTGAATATAAAATTGGTGATTTTATATTGCGATTTTTAGCATATGATTTTTAAAACAAATTGAATACGGATAAACACACAAATTGTGTTAAGTGAACAGGATTCGACCCTTTTAAGTGTTGTGTATTTAAAAACAAATTTATACACGTACACAAGCTTTAAAATAGCGCATTGTATTTAGTTAAAATGAAGTGAACAAGATTAGACCATTCTAAGCGATATACAGCAATGTGATTTTTTAAAAATAAATCTAACAGCATATACGACTATTGTAATAACGAAATGATTTCTTTTTTCTTTTTATAAAAATAATAATGAAAATTAGAACTCACTACCCGCTGGCCAAACTCCAAATGAGACATATGCACTCATTACGCTATTAAAAATTAGATCTTATCTATAATGACGTCAGCATTATGAGGTGTTGCCACCTATTTTTTCTAATAATATATTTCTAGTAACTGGATACTTCAACGGTCTGATTTGCTACACATAATCTGAAATACATCACATTTTAATGATATTGTGCATTGAATATAATTTGACCATTTTTAAAGTGGTGGATGTAATTGAAATATCGAAGTTTAGAATTTAACAAGCTAACGAATCGAACTTTCCCAAAATTTTGGCATTTAGTTTAAATAAAATAAAAGCCAACGAATATAATAAGACCATTTTCACAGTGCACATCCTAATTTTAGTATCATTATAGAATTTTAGAAGTGTGTGTTTTTATAATGTGAATAGGATTGATTTGACCATTTTTAAAGTGGTGGGTGTAATTGAAATATCGAGGTTTAGAATTTAACAAACTAACAAATCGAGCATTTTCACCCCCAAAAGTTTACCATTCAGTTTAAATAAAACCCAATGAATATGATATAACCATTTTAACAGTGAAGGGTATAATTTTTACTACCATTATAGAACTTAGAAGTGAGTGTACAGTTTCGATTATTTTTACAGGACACCAACACGTTTAAAATCTATTGCAAGTTTGGCTTAAAACCACTCTTACAATATATATTCCAATACAGTCATTTACGAGAATCGTCCAAGCGAGTATTTACAATTATCGCTCAAACATCCATATAACAATTGCTTTGGTCAGTATCAGCGCTTCTGTTCGAGATTAGCACTTCCTGTCCCAACCTTATGATAAGAATTAGTGAAAGTCCACACATGAACTGCATGTTAGAATAGATAAAATCTTACCAATGTGAAATTGTAATCCAATCTGAAAAATAAAGGTCATGAAAAGAAAGAGTAAAGTTTCCATTTGAAAATACATATTATATGTTATTAAGAAGTGTTACATATTATAAATTATATGAAAAGAAAAGTTAGAAAAAAGTGGGAAATGTTAGTAGAAGCAGAGAAAGTTTGTGCACTTCCAACAGCCCCATGAGGTGGTGCACCCTGTCGTTTCACTCTTTCGGGCAGTGTTCTCCACCAGCGTGAAATAATTTTATTTAATTAAATTACATAATAAAAATGAATGTAACAATTAATTTTAAGAAATGAGTAAGTAATTTATTATTTTAGAATAAATGAAATTAAAGAAAAAAAAATGATTATGACAATTAATTTTAAGGAATGATTATTTAATATTCTAGAATAAATGCTTTAGAAAAGGAAATGAATATAACAATTAATTTTAAGGAATGAGTGAGTAAGTTATTATTTTAGAACGAATGAAATTAAAAAAAATTTAGAAAATTATAATAAGAATTAATTTCAAGTTAAATATTATTAGTTTAGATTACTTCACACTGGCAGACCTATTTTCCCATTAAAAATGAATAGAGTTCATTCAAAATTTGTAGAGTAAAATTCAAAGTTCTTTCGAGGAAAGTAAAATTCTTGAAAACAGTCTATATGAACATCTTGAAAGGGTCATGTGTGAAAAATCTTCAAAAGTTCTTGTGTTTAAAATCTTGAAAGGATCTTGTCTTGTGTTAAAAATCTTTAAAAGTTCTCACGAGGGAAGAACAGGAAAATACACTGTGCGAAAAATCTTCAAAGGTTCTTGTGTTAAAAATCTTGGTAAAATTCTTGAATTGCGATAAAATATCTTGAAAAATTCTCATATTCAAAATAGTAAAAAGTTCTTGTGTTCAAATTCTTGAAAAGGCCTATTGCAGTAAACATGGAAAAATCTTCATGTATTAAAAATCTTGGTAAAAATTCTTGAATTGTGATAAAAATCTTGAAAAATTCATATATTCAAAATAGTAAAAAGGTCTCGTAATCAAAATCGTGAAAAGTTCTTGTAATCAAAATTGTGAAAAGGTCTTGAATCATGGAAAATTCTTGTAATGAAAATCGTGAAAAGGTCTTGTATCGTGAAAGGTTCATGTATCGTGAAAAGTTCTTGTATCCTGAAAAGGTCTTGTACCTTGAAAAGTTCTTGTAATCAAAATCGTGGAAAGTTCTTGAATCTTGAAAAAGGATTTGTTTTAAAAAAAAAATCGTGGAAAGTTCTTGTGTTAGAAAAGTGAAAAGTTGTTGAATTAAAACGTGAAAAAGTCTTGAATCGTGGAAAGTTCTTGAATAGAAATGTAAAAATCTTGGAATGGTCTTGAATGTTGAAAAAAAAAAAGAATGGAGTGGCTATTCCTTGAATATGTTCCAATGTCCATGTGCATAGGTGTGAATGTCATCTTCCAAAACATATCGTTTGTCATCGTATGGGGAGAGTGCCACCTTACTTTGTTTGAGTATATACAAACGGTGACACTCACTCCCTATACGATGTTGAAAAGATTTGGTGGTTTGCACATCTTTTAAACATTCGACATAATGTTGGTGTTTTATGTGTTTCTTTACGAATGTTTTCGAAATACCTTTAGCCGTCTTCTTTTCCCCTTGTGTGGAGAGGAGAGAATACATTTTGGACCTGAGCCCCACAAACTCAAGTCCAGGTGTTCCATTTAGCTCGCCCTTAAAACAACCTATCCTCTTTTTGTTTGACACACTGTGGGAGGAATGATCTGTTGGATAATCCGATGTGTCAAAGAGGTGGCTGCTTTCTTCTATATCTTTGTAAAAATCCCGACACTCGACCTCATAAGTGAGAGAGTCGGTGTCGGTAAACAAAAGTGTTGCATCTGCTCCGTATTGAGATTTCTTATTTTTACTCAGGTTAGTATCTTGCGTGGTCGCTATCCTCTTAATTTGAAAATGGCACTCGTATTTCCAGATTCACTGAATCCGTACTAATCATGCTACGACCCCTCTAGAACCCCGACATCTTTGCATTAACCTACAAGGTTCATGTGCCATTGTAAAAAGCGTTGCTGGCCCACGCGGAAATTAGACCCTGGATCTCCAATCTGGCCGGCAGATGCTATACCGTACATCTACTGGGACTAAATTTCAACCTCTTATCGTCGAAGTGGACACTGTAAACACTCTAATGATTTTGAATTTGTATTATTGTTTTCCCACACAATCGAAGGTTATTAATTTGAAGAGAAAGTAACGTGTTGAAGACATCAAGTTTTTATATATACAATTAAGGAAAGAATCATTATACATTCCTGTACCTTTTAATTAAAGTGTTCTGACACCATAAAAGGAAAATCTAATCTTAAGACACCGATCACGATCTACCGATTGAGAGACATAACAGCGCCTAAAAAAGGTAACAGTGACTAAAATGGAGAACAGCATCTAAAAATTAAAAAACTTTGAAATCTTATCTCGATAATGAAAATTAGAAGAAAATTTTGTTACAATGTTATATAACACAAACTAATTAGCGGGAATCAGTATTAACTCAGTCACAGAAGACATTTATTTGACACAGTGGGATTATAAGCTATCATAATCAGGAATCATATATCACTATCATAATCAGAATTGCTATCATAATCAGGAACGATGTGTCCTTCTTCAATGACAATGCACATTTGTATTTGAAGAACAAATATTATACAAAATAATTACTTTTAATAAGTGCTTGCGCATCTAGCAACTAATAAATTATCACATGTGATTATTTTGCCCATTTCCTGCGTTTCTGATATCGATTCCTACAAGTTTGATACAACTATAAAAGTATGTTACATTATTTTACTTAATTTTCCAAATAATATTTATAATTTCATATATGTATCACTATTGATGTTGTAATCTATCACAATTGATAGCTTGTGATCACTTTCCTAGAAGTAAACCTTGATTCAGCAACGCCAGAATATTTCAATTGAAAGTTAAGAGTAACATAAGGACTCTCCAAATGACCCTGTATATAGATGTCTTGTTGTCAAGTACTGGACAAGAGAAGGAGGAAGCTATACTACAATAATTTATTCAAGCAAATGCAAATTATACATTCCAAACACTTTGTGATAAGGTCTTCTAGTCTCATGCACATTTGGCCCATCTTTCATCTTCTTGCCATAAAGATCGACCACTACACTCTTGCTCCTTAGCTAAGCAAGTGTACTTCGTACCCTTCTCGCAGGTACATCCCTCATTTGCAGACCATGGCAAGTGCCATATCCATGGGCAGCGGCATTTGATCCAAGAACCTTCACACTGGCAGTCGGACTTCATTCCATCGCATGTAGCGCCTATTGGTAAGCCTCTAAATCAAAAGAATAAATGGACATAATGCCAAGCAAAATATAAGGAGTAACAAGATATATAAAAGGAGAGAGATATATTCAGGAGACATACAAGGAGGATAAAATTCAACAAAATTTCAAGAGAAATATGAGGAATGTTAGTTATCTATTCTCAGTTCCAGTTTATCATTCTGTGCTAGATGCCCCTACCACTACCTGGACCCCTAAAAATAATCACCTGTCCCAACGAACGGTAAAACTCACTATATTTTGAAGCAAGAATATTAGGTTAATAAAGATTATAAGTAGCAGATAATGATCTTTAGACTTTACAGGTAATATGGTTAGAAGTATCCCCAGACGTATAGCTGAAAAAATTAAAAATTAATAATTGATAGAAAAAAATATATATAACTTGAAATCTGAGCGAGGTGTAGAGTCTTGCTAACGAAAATCTCTTGGACTATGCAAGTTCATCCATTTTAAAAGGAGTTTGGGATTGTGTGGATATTGCATACTTTCCGCTTCTGTAAATACCGAAACATTGTTCAAATATTATGTATAATTTATGTTAAAATAATTTTGCGATTTTACTCGCCATCAAACGTGTGGTTCCACAATCTGCATATATATTAAATCCTGCTTTATAACAAAGTATTTCAGAGAATGTGTAACCAGGGGCACCATTTCGGGAATTTTTATAGGGGTATAAAAGTATTTCTTAGAGGAGGTAAACTAATAATACAAATATGATTCGACGTGTTAAATTTTATAAAAAACAATGCTATCTGAATATCTTTAAAGGCGGATAACCAAATCATCCCTATTTGTCAGTGGTGTCTTTTCTTTGTATACGATCAGATTCAGTGGCCAGGAAAAAGTGTACTACATTCTCTATGACAATGTATCGATTTATGAACGCTATTTAGACACATTTTATTATTATTACACAGGGTTGAATTAATGCATACACTGTAAAACGTTCTACAACAATTGATTATGTTTTTCAGCTACTCTGTTGATAATTTTGATAAACTATCAGAAAAGGCGCAATTGCAGACGTTCATGAAAATTCCAGCTTCATTTCTGAAATATTCAACTAATTATCGTCTGCGGAAGCGTTATATATATATGGTGTTCAATAACAATCCGAACACTTAAATTTGGAATAACTTTTGAAATACTTACGAAAGAGCAACACTTTCAGTTTTTCTCCGACCACGTGCTTATAGGTAATCGATTCAGTGTTGCGTTTAGTTGTGTTTGAGAGATGTTTAAAAATGATGTACTTAACCGAAAAACGTATTTAAATGTGTAAATTTGATATCAAACAAAACAGAGTCTTTCTGATACGCTGAAAAAGTGGTCAATAATTTATAAGAATCTTCCAAAGCCATCAAAATCAACAGTTCTGTATCTGGTTAGGAAATTCGAGAGAATTGGTTCTATTCTTGATTCTCGTAAAGGAAATGTGTGTGCACGAAGATTAGCCAAGAAGGCGAAAAATGTAACAAGCATGATGAGGACTGTGACTAATGAACCTGCAATATTAACACGAAAATTGACCAGTCAACTTAAGGTAAGCTTTGGATGTGCTCACTCAGTCCTAAAAAAAACATCCATTTATTCCCATACAAAATTCAAACACTTAAACGTAACGAAAGGCACATACTTTGAAAATCATACCAATTAAGTAACTTTTGAATTCTCTTCGAAGAAACACTAATTACTAAAATGTATATTTTATGAATAACTTTTTCTGCACACTAAGTTTTTGGTTAATTATTGAACACCCTGTATATATATTACCATAACTATCAAGAACCTTACTCCCCATTACAGACAGCTGATTTTACTGACACATGCTTTTCAGTTACATTGTTGCAAATGTTAACGGTGTATGTTCGGTCGTATTAGCATGCGATCGTATATGATTCCGTAATTAATATGAACCGGAATAACCTGTTTGACGCCATCTTACTACAACATTAAATGCCTTAAATGTTAATAGTGCAGAAGAACTTACCGTACTTCTTCCAGTTGTTCAGCAGTTAAGTCAGAAAAATCTAAAATATAAAAATATTTAAGCTGAATGACTCTTCGAACTTTTCAAACATATATTATATTCCATGTTTTTATGTTAATCTATTCCTTATTATTCCATTTATTAGATTCATGTTTTTGGCTGAATCATAAACCATAATCATTATAAAAATACAAAAAATCTGATGTGGGTGGCAAATGACTTTCTTCACAGACTCACATTCCTTGTTTCTTGACTTCTTTCAAAATTCATAAAAATGTGTATAATTGAAAAAAATTATACAGATATTTATTTGTAATTATATTCATTTTACAGTTTACAAACAGCTTACTTTCATCTGGCGACTTATCTCATTGTGAAACTGCGTCAGCTTATAAAAATTGCCAAAAAATAAAATATATCGTGTACCACTGATTTTCCAGAAAGGAGATTGGTATTGACGTTAAAAACTACGTATTAACCAGGAATATAAATTTATTTAGATATATTTTGTGTTATATTTCAGATTTTGATGAGTTCGAGGGCCATTTTGAAAAGTAAATTACGTTCTATTTTTCGGAGTCGTACCAAAATTTAATTAGTGCAAACGTGTCCCACGAGTGACTAACTTAGGAAAATTTGTAAAATTTTTAACAGATTTTGATCTGAAATGAATACATACATTGTACAATGCAGATAAACTTACAGACATCCTGCTAAGAATGGATTTTGCACCTTCCTCGAAACATTTAAATAAGTCGAAATTTCGAGTTTCGATTTTCAAAACATATCCATGTCTTTGGTTCATAAAACTTCTTAAGATATTTTTAATCAAATTGGCAACAGCTCAATTAATTAGATAAATCAAAATCATCTGTTTCATCTGTACATGCATACAATTACGCAAAGTGATTTTGCATAGATCAGTTGAAGAATATATACAAGTTGTAGTGTGTTGTTTCTATTCAAATTAAAAATCTTTAAACGTATTGTACTGTAAAGAACATTGCTGCCTTAACCGGGAATCGAAACACTAGTTTTCGAACTAGTTAGCCAACGCTCTATTGTTGAGCTTTTGGGATAAAATCGCAAACTTTAATCTTTGAATAGAAATCTGCATTACCCATCCTCTAATGTTCAGATTGAATTGCAACTGGCAATCTGACTGGCGAGTTTCTGCTATATTTAGCTCTAATTAGCCTTCTGCTGCTAATTTTATCCTCTATGTTAACTTGTTGTGTGGTTTTTCTTTTTTTCTTCTCAGACCGTCTGATCTATCCGAAAGTTTAAGGTAACTGTTCTTACTGCCGAGACTTTGCTAACCAATTTTAGACGCGACACGGTATTGGCGACAGAGACAGCGACTGTTCCTTCCTCCCCTTACCACCAATCTCTCAGAAGGACATTGAAAACTGTATATTTAAAGTTCCCGTACTCTGCGTGAACACAGAGACAGTTTAGTTAGAACCGGGAATCGAACTGCGGTCCGCCCAGTGCAATTCCCGCGCTCTCACTACTGAGCTGTCCCACCTCTGACTACGTGGTCATTGACCTCCCAATGTGAAATCCACATACCGCTAAATATTTGCTAGTCGTACTAGGGTCAATTTCAGACCCCCGACAACATTTTTGCATTAACCTACAAGCTAGATTTATTCTTCGGACGCTATTGTATATAACCTTGGTGCCCCAACAGGGAACCGATCTACGAATCTTCGTATTGGCTAGTCATTGGTCTAACTTTGAGCTGTTGGGACATAATTGCAAGCTGTTATGGAGACTTCAGTATTCCTGCGGGTAAAAAACAATCAACTCCTTGTTATACGTGCTCTGTTTATTCTAGACAATTTCAAAGATACCACTCGATAAGGAAAAAACCCTCTCTTTTTCATGTATTGTAAGTGGAAGCAATTGAAAGGCATAAAATGGTAACATACCTTTTTTTACAACATCATCTAAGGAGAGGGCTGCAGCAAGCAGACAAACAAATACCAAAGCGAATTTCATCATCTTGAACAATAATTAAGAAATAATTAGGAGTAGTTGCAATATAGTAAATATATGGCAATATTCACAATATAAAGCAATATTAAATTGTTATTTTATTTACAAACAGTCTAATATAAGATAATTTTAACTATTTTTAACTATGCTTAACTACCAATCATCTGATTTCATCAATTCCTATACCGTTAATTTTCCAACTCTATGGTCATATATTGTTAAGAGGGAAGCATATACAATAAGGTATACCGATTTTTTTTCTCTTTTTTTTACAAAAAGACGGTGTATCGAACATATTCTGTTCAAATCCCATAATAAAATGCGTATTAGACTGTGACATAGCAATAGTCGTGACATTACAAACGCTCGGGTCCGAATTCTCAACATCGTGAACACATTTTTCTAGAAATTGACTTTCGTTAATTGTTTGCCACGATATCTCGGGTAATTTTAGATCAATTTTTTCAAAATTTGACATGTCTCTTTCATACAGTAATGCCTAATGAGCCTTGTAATCGCTTTTGGATCGAAAACTTCCTTGCAATTTTATTGTACTTTTCCATATAAATTTTTCAAAGAAGTTGTAAAAAAAAAAATTATCTATCGTGACATACGTTCACTTTCCATGTGCCAGATTGTGAAACAAATTTGTTAACATCGTAGATCTAATTTGTACTATTCACGAGATAAGATCCAGTGTAGATAAGATCCAAGTGCAGATAAGATCCAGTGATAAGAAGTGCAAGTCAATTCCACATACATGTCTAATTTGTGTCCCTAAAGAAAATTTCAGATTATAGCTTATTTTCAGAGGATTTTAAATAGTTTGATTGCCCATTTGTATCAGTAAACAAATGAGATCAATCATGCATGAAGCATTAATTATGAAACACTTTCCAACTGATATCCAATTTTATTTAAACATCACTAAAATGGGTCACATTCCGTGCTGGTATATTTTAAATTATCACAGTTCAGTAATAATGTATTATATTTGACAACTACAAACTTCATTAAAAAAATAGAATATATTCAAATACGTCATCAAAATATAAATCGTCTGGCTCTCTATGTAAAAGCAATAAATATTTCTTTCATATCACTTTTATTTCAGATTCCAGAGGTAATTAATCTTGGGTGAAAAAAAATTCATCGATTCTTATACAACTCATCCTACAATTACCTGATTACATACTGCATCCATTAAAATTAGCTCCGTTGTAGAAATAATCAAAGTTTGATGATCATTTAAACTCAAAAATATAGTAATTGCTTTGGCGCAGAATATAGATGTACAGAAAATACTCAAAAATAAAGCGGTTTTAGGACGGATTCAACACTGAAGATTAATTTAAAGGAATAACAATCACGATTTTCATACTAGTAAAAAAAGATAGATGCCATACTTAATTTTGAAGTTGGTCACGTGATTTCCTATATAATATGGGTTGTTGTTGAAACCCAGACCGTCCGACCTACCAGAAAGGTGTAAGGTAACTGTTTGGACGGTCGGGAAGTACCACCCAATTTAGACCGGAACCCAGTGGGGGAGGCATCCACAGGGACCGTACCCTCCTTCCCCTACCACCAACCTCTCGGAAGGACTTTCGGACCCACATGTTTAACGTGATCGTACTCCGCATGAACACGGCGGCAGTTTTGGCAGTGACTGGAATCGAACCCGGGACTACCGAGTGCAACTCCAGCGCGCTAACCAATGGGCTACCGCGCCCTTTATATAATATGGGTGTAATTATTATTTTAATTCTTATTTAAAAAACTACAATATTTTACTAAATAGCGGTTATAGCTGTATATTCATAGCAAGAATTGATTTAAAGTTGCTACATGCTAGCCACACGTAATGAATATTTTAAACAATAAAGTTTTACTTTATCGTTTTTAGTAAATATTTCGTGGTATAAAAAACTCATAAATATTGTATTGGTTGTTGCACCCATTTCGGTGGGTGGCGCGGTAGAATTTAATATTCGCACGTTTTTCTTCCAACGTCATTCCCGTTTTCGACGAACGCGAACGACTATAGTTCATTGGCACGCATTGTCTGAAAAAAAACCTGCACTGCGGACCTGCTTCTTCATTTTCACATCTTCACAGCTCGCATCACATGTGCCTCTACACTAAAGTAAAATATATCCCCTCTCCTCCAATCAGCGTTAGAGATATCAGCAGAGTATTCGAACTTTTTGATCTTACTTTGTGTATATATATATATATATATATATATACATACATACGCCAATTTGCAACCTCCCCCACTGGGTTCCGGTCAAAATTGGGTATCACTTCCCGACCGTCCAAACGGTTACCTTACACCTTTCTGGTAGGTCGGACGGTCTGGGTTTCAACAACAACAACAACGCCAATTTGCAATATAACCAATGTTCTTCTTTCTGAGAACATCTTAGAATATGATCAACACTCTCTAAGACATACAATTGAATGCATTTACAAGGATGCAAGAGAATGTCTTGTTTACATACCTATCAATGGCTAACATTTAGACGGTGGAATTTGGAGAGCGTTTGAATGATGCGTGACCTAACAAGGTATGTTACAAATATTAAAAACACAATACAATATCTGAGGAATTGCTATCCATGGGATCCTGAATAATCATTTACTCTATTTCTAATTGAAACTTTCTTCAAAAATATTTAATTTGCATTGAAAAATGTCCTACGTCTTAATATTTTGTAAAAAAAATCTGATGTGGGCAGCACATGATTTTTCTTATATAATGCAATGAATTTACTACTTTTACATGAAAAAAATAGATTATTTTTATAGTAGGTATCTATATTCTTTCCAAGATTTTGAATTTTCGTCAATGAGTCGCCATTTTTATTGATTTAACGTCATTTTTATCCATTTGGCGAGTTTTTCGTTAATTTAGCAGCATTTGAAAAAGTCGCCAAGGTGGCGACATTCCATCAAATTCGTCGCCAAAATCTCGCCAAGCATTATGGACGGAGAAATAAGTTATTCTTACAGCAGATAAATGACTATTGGCTTACAAAAACAAAAGTATTACTCAAAGTATCTTTTTTCATGAATGGTACGAGCTAGATCTACGAGAATGATGTCACCAAATTTATCGCATGGTATTACATATGTAAAACGAACATGTTTCTCAACAAAAAATATTTTTTTTTATTTTATATGACTTTTTCATAATTTTTTTTTTAAATGAGCAATATCTCGAGAACGGTTCATGTTAGCGCTCTAAAATTTACGTCAATCGCTTTCTAATGAAAAATTACATACGAAATGTCTAGTTGCGTAACTTTATTAGAGGTTTTGATTTTTTGACAATTTGTTTTAAATTTCACTCCAAAATTTAGGGGGGTTCTGAACATTCGATTGCGTATAAAAACAATAGGCTTCCAATGTCTAAGGATTGGGATTTTTTGTACCAAATTTCGTTCGAATCGGTCAATTCGTTCGTCAGTTATCGTCTCCATAGTCTCACTGACACACACACATACATACACATACTCACACACACACACACACACACACACACACACAGACATCACATCAAAAATGTACGATTTGTGATCAGGGATGCTTTAAACGTGCTCTCCCGTCGAAAACTCGAATTCGAATTTTCGACCCCGTCACAATACTTTCCTTATACATTATTGTATATAAGGAAAGTAAAATAAAACAAGTACTGCGAATAATTCAAAAACGGTTCTTCTTAACAGCTTAAATATGGTTTTATTTGTTTTTTGTGGTCAATATTATATTTTTGTAGTATAGCAGGTTTCTAACACTTTAAAATATAGTTGAAAAGTGTTTATGACTTTGTTCATTCTGTCTGTCTATCTGTCTGTCCGTTCGCACGATTACTGTTGTAAAAATGACTTTATCAAAAGGAAATTTTAGTATGTGTTTCAGACGGTCTGTGGGACATATGGGAAAATAAATGAATAAGATCACCCAATTTATTTTAGATTGAACCCGGGATAAAAAACTAAAATATATTGAACGTTATGGAACCTAAATTTTCAAACATATTTTAAACAAAGTTAAAATTCACAAGTTGCTTCGAAAATTGATATTTTCTAATAAAATATATAAACAAAATTCAGCAAAATATGTTTTTAAAATGAAAATTAAAATACTAATTACACCCATTTAATATGAAGAGGTCTCATGACAAACTTCAAAATAAAAAATGGCATCCATCTTTTTTCCGAGAGTAAAAATCGTGATAATAGAAGTTCTTTAAATTTATGTTCAGTGTTGTATCCGTCCTAAAACCGCTTTATTACTTTCCTTATACACATAATGTATAAGGAAAATATTGTGACGGGGTCGAAAATTCGAATACGAGTTTTCGACGGGAGAGCACGTTTCAAGCATGCCTGATCACGAATCGAATATTTTTAAAGTGATGTCTATGTGTGTGTGTGTGGCAGTGAGACTCTGGAGACTATAACTGACGAACGAATGGACCGATTCGAACGAAATTTGGTACAAAAATTACAATCCGTAAACATTGGAAACCTATTGTTTTTATAAGCAATCGAATGTTCAGAACTGCCCTAAATTTTCGAGTGAAATTTTGAAAAAATCGTCAAAAAATCAAAACCTTTAATAAAGTTACGAAATTAGACATTTCTTATGCAAATTTTCATTAGAAAACGATTGACATAAATTTTAGAACGCTAACCTGAACCGTTCTCGCACATTTTTCAAAAAAATTGCACATTTTTCAAAAAAATTATCAAAAAATCATATAAAATAAAAAAAAATATTTCCTATTGAGAAACATGTTCACTTTTCATATGTAATATCATACGATAAATTGAATGACCTCATTTTCGTGGATCTAGCTCGTTCCATTCATGAAAAAAGGTACTTTAAGTAATACTTTTGTATTTGAACGCCAATAGTCATTAATTTCTGCCGTAAGAATAACTTATTTTTCCGTCCATAACGCTTGGCGAGATTTTGGAGATGAATTTGGTGAAATGTCGCCAACTTGGCGACTTTTTTAAATGTTGCTAAATTAACGAAAAACTGGCCAAATGGATAAAAATGACGATAAATCAGTGAAAATGACGACTCACTGACAAAAATTCAATATCTTTGAAAGAATATAAGTATCTACTATAAAAATAACCTATTTTCTTTTTACTGTAAAAGTAGTAAATCCATTGCATTATATAAGGAAAGTCAAGTGCTGCCCACATCAGATTTTTTTTACTGTAAAAGTAGTAAATTCATTGCATTATATAAGGAAAGTCATGTGCTGCCCACTTCAGATTTTTTTTTCTGTGCATCTATATTCTACGCCAACGCAGTTACAATATTTTTGAGTTTAAACGATCACCAAACTTTGATTATTTCTACTACGAAGTCTAACTTTAACGAATGTAAAATGTAACGTTAATTAACGTTAGTGTAACGTACACGTAAATTACTTTACTTTTAACTATGATACTCCATGAAAGGGAAGAAAACATATGCACTTTACTCGTGTCAAGAACTTTTTTTTGTACGCTCGTTAAATACATTGTGTTCGATTCGGGTATCGTTATTGCAAATGGCACTAGCCAATGCGATGTATGTAGTGAATGCTGGATATAGACTGCGCTAGGCAGGGGTGAAGTATTAGTGGATACCTGATATAGCTGGCGTTAGCCAGGGTTGTTGTTGTTGATGATTGTTGAGACCCACACCGTCTAACTTACCAGAAAGGTATAAGGTAACTGGCGCTAGTCAGGGTGAAGCATTTAGCGGATTCCGAATATAGCCGTCGCTAGCCGATGCGACACATTTAGTGGATGCCGGATATAACCAATGCTAATCCTGACAGGGTTAATAAAAATATATAATTTTGTATTTAATTCCAATAAATTATTAAATGCAACATAAAAATATTGAATTATCACATAAACATATTGTAATATTACATATTAATATATAAATATATTATTTTACTTTATATATTTTATAGTATTGACAGGCTTATGTTTTGTTACACATGCATTTTAATACATTTTAGATAAAATGAAAACTTTATATAATGAATAAAATTCAATTAATATATAAACCAAACGCTTATGGAAATCAAAAGAATGTCGCCAATGTACCTTTGAAATTAAATAGATTATAAATAACTGTTTAACTGTTCTAAAGTGTCCCAATCTACTTCATTGATAATTCGAAGTTTATTTTCAAATACATTCTTATAATTTTCCTATATACTATGCACTAGGTTGGGAAAGAAATTTCTTATATATACGCAGATCAAAATATTCAAATTTTATAAAAATCAATTTACAATTGACTATGTTCTTACCTTCTTCGTTAAAGGTGCAAATCTAGTATGCTTAGGAAAATGAGGTTACGTTTTTATACAAGTTGTATGAAATTTTTTTTTGAGGGGGGGGGGGGGGATTTCATATTACATCTTGATGAAAAATAAAACATTTCAATTCATACGTCATCTATCGAGTGTGATATGTTGACAGTATAACGACGTATAATATATTTGAAAATACCACTAGAGTTTTTAATCTCCGTGGCAGTTAAATAGCATTTTATAAATTATTCTTATTTAAAATGTTATTTTGTAACATTCTCTGTGACAGATATATAGGTTGTAACAGATGTTTTCATTCTATATATATATATATATATATATATATATATATATATATATATATATATAAACTTATATCAATTAATCTAGATTTCAATCTCTGTGAGAATTTATAGGAAAAGTATCCAGCGGTCGGGAATTTGAAAACTAAGCTTATGGCCCATTTAAATACAGATTTTCATGCTGATTCTATAAAACCAAAACGTATGCCTTTACCATAATTTCAGCTTATCTTGCAAATTTTGGATTATTAATCAAGCTAGGACTTTAAAAGTGAATAAAACAGCTTGAACATTTTTGAGTTGATAACAAAGATGGCTGGTTTCAACTCCATTGGTGTAAACCTTGATTTGAACCAGGAGTGTCCAACCTTTCAGCTTCCCTGCGCAAGATTGTTGGATCATTGGATTGTTGGATTGGCCAGATTGGATCCTGCGCCGAGTTGTTTTGGATCATACATAAAACACACTAACACTAACGATATCTAATGAATAATAAAACGTAAAATACATAGTTAGCATATTTAAGTAATTTAAACTTCATTAATTCATGACTTTTTTATTTTGAAAGCGAAAGACAAGACAGCAACATGAAATTACTGTAGATGTTCGACAATGTTTTTAAGACAATAATGCTTCGATATTTGGTTCGGGGAAAGTAGTTTCAATTCTCATTGATTTCTCAAGGTGCTCATCAAATACTTTGACTCTAGTTTTATTCTTCGTGCGCTTCATCCTTAAAAATCTGATATGGGCAACACATGACTTTCCTTATATAATGTAATTAATTTACTACTTTTACAGTAAAAAAAATAGGTTTCCTTATAGTAGATACTAATATTCTTTTCAAGATATTGAATTTTCGACAATTAGTCGTCATTTTCATTGATATAGCGTCATTTTAATCCATTTGGCGAGATTTTCGTTAATTTGGCAACATTTCAAAAAGCCGCCAAGTTGGCGACATTCCGCCAAATTCGTCGTCAAAATCTTGCCAAGCGTTATGGACAAAGAAATAAATTATTCTTACAGCAGATAAATGACTATTGGCGTTCAAATACAAAAGTATTACTCAAAGTATCTTTTTCATGAATGGAACGTACTAGATCCACGAGAATGATGTCAGCCAATTTATTGCATGGTATTACATATGAAAAGTGAACATGTTTCTCAATAGGAAATATTTTCTTTTTATTTTATATGATTTTTTGATAATTTTTTTGAAAAATGTGCAATATCTCGAGAACGGTTCATGTTAGCGTTCTAAAATTTATTTTAATCGTTTTCTAATGAAAATTACATAAGAAATGTCTATTTGCGTAACTTTATTAGCGGTTTTGATTTTTTGACGATTTTTTCAAAATTTCATTCGAAAATTTAGGGGGTTCTGAACATTCGATTGCGTATAAAAACAATAGGCTTCCAGTGTTTACGGATTGCGATTTTTGTACCGAATTTGGTTCAAATCGGTCCATTCGTTCATCAGTTATCGTCTCCACAGACTCACTGACACACACACACACACAGACAGACATCACTTCAAAAATGTTTGATTCATGATCAGGGATGCTTGAAACGTGCTCTCCCGTCGACAACTCGAATTCAAATTTTCAACCCCGTCACAGTACTTTCCTTATACATTATGTATATAAGGAAAGTAAAAATAGCTGCTTCCAAATGTAAGGTGCTTGCAAATAGCGATGACATGAATAAAGCATGATTGTGAAGCGAAGGATATTTTTCTTTGAGAAGATATATCCTATATAAATCCAATAAAGAGACATGATCACATTTTTCTTTGCGTTGAATGTCAGATTGTAGCTCTCTGCATTTCCATTTGAAAATTGGAGGTAATATGTTTATGACGAAAGCGAGTTTTAATAATCAAATAAAAATACTTACATGTCTTCTAAATAACTAAAAATGTCCGTCGTTTAAAAGTATGTAGAAAGAAATATTATCAATAATCACTGTGTTTTCCCCGCCAAATCGCCATAAACACTCGTAACTTCTGCACCTTTCTTCGATGTCAACTCGACTGTTTTCAGTTGTACATTGAAAGCTGTACGAGCGTACCCATAGCGCACATAGAGAGACATCTATTGCTTGGTAAAATCAGGAAGCAAGAGTGTTAACGTATCAATTATTATGTCGAGAAGTTACTACCCGCATGGGCTGCAATTTTGAACAAATACAATTATTTGAAAGTGATTTTATAAATATCTCATTGAAAAAGAAATTGCTCCATTCAAAAATGCATCGCTTATAAATTTATAGCATGCTAAAATTGTATTTGTAGTATTATTAATTGTATTTTTCGTTGTAATCTCATAAAGTTTGTGAGTTTATGATTTTTTCTTGGTCTGCATTCATAGCCCTCCTGAGCCGCGGGTTGGACAAGTCTGATTTAAACAATGGGTTTTCAGTTTGAACTTTTGTTTTATTTAAACCATGGTTTAAATCAAAGTTTAAACAATAACTTTAAAGAACTTATCCGGGTTTTTTTTTTCTAACTCTGGTTAATAGAAAAAATGTCCATTCTCGGAATTTGCAACACGCAGAACATAATGAAAACGTTTCAAATATTTAAGAAACATACGAATACCTATATCCACTGAAAATTAAAAAGCTGTCGGTGCAATGGCTTTAAAGCACATTGTCTTAGGAGTAAAACACCGACGAATTATCAATTTTTGTCTCCAAATAGGTAATCTCATTTCTTATGTAATTCTTCGTTAGAGAACGAATGAAATAAACTTTAGAAAGCTAGCACGAATCCTTCTTGAGATATCGTATGGTTTTCAAATAAATTTATCGAAAAATTAACAGAAATTTAAAGTGTATTAGTATTATTCGTGTAATATGTTCACTTTTTATATGTAATAAATCCTTTCTACCGTCTGTTTGGAACGATTGCGATACATTTGGCGAAAGTGCCGACTAACTTGGTTAAAAATATCCAACTTGGCGACATTGTTAATTATACCAAACTGGCGAAAATATCGACAAAATTGCAAAACTGATGCACAAATTAACGGAAATGACGCCATATTGGTGGGTTGATTTTTTAAAATCTTCTAATGTATGGTCTATGTTGCAAATTACGGATCCTATCAATGTTAATAATTGTCAAGTCAGATTTGCGCGAAATATAAGTCAATTAGGTAATTCAAAATTATCATCTAGAAAAGATGCTAAATGTTCAATTTAACCTTAAAATTGTGCCATAGACATTGTACCTCATGATGTCGCTTTGAAAGAAGTAACTTTATTCCATTATATAGAGAAAATAATGTGCTGCCCACATTAGATTATTTCTTTATTTTTCTAGCAATGCATACTCTATGTATAGGTAAATTGTTCTAATAGTGAAAATTCGAACGGAAGTTTTGACGAATGTAAACGTTTCGGGGACTACAGCTCATCGATTTTTTGTATGACGTTTCTATATGTGTATTTGTTTAGATCAGGGGTCGACAGACAGCGACTTTCGGCTCTTTGCATAGGTGTTTGAGGTTCTTCGGACTTCTGCCTCCATGCATTGTATCTGTAGCATTTGCAGCGTGATGGGCAAAGAATTTTGATTGAATTGGATCGGAACAAGTGTACTAGCTGCTTACAAATAGGTTTAGTCTCTAAAATAAAATTTATAATAATAATTTACTGAGTATATGACCAGAACCCTTTTCAAAATTCTAGTTATTGTTGAAAGAAAATGGAAGAGACCTTAACCAGCTTTTGTCCTGTAAAGACAATTATGCTCTATCAATATTTATATTTAAAAGTAAATACAAAGTAATTTTCACAAAAATAAAACAAATTTTTATCTTTAACTATTATTTCTAATAATGCACACTTGAAATTGTAACCAAAGAAAATTATTGTTCCCCCCCATTTTTTTTTTTATTTTTTTTTATACAAGCATGTGTTGTTCCTTTCTCTTTTCCCTTATAATTATATATTGTAAAATTCTACCTATTATACATTTAACATTGAATATACATTTAAACATTTGACTGGCTTAAAACAGTTTTTTCTGTATCGCCTGATGATGGGCTGACACCCCGAAATATATATCAAGATAAAAACTTAAAACATATTTATTTTTGTGAAAAAAAACCTGGTATTTACTTTTAAATCTTATTAACAATGTTTCACTTAGAAGCAACACCATGTTCCTTAAAAATTATTAATAGTTATATTTCTGTGGCGATTGAGCGTCGCCTGTCCCAAGCCAGGGCCGAACTCGGGGGGCCATGTGCTTACAAGACCGACATTATAATCATAGAGCAAAAGCTAGCTTCGGCTCCGTTCTTATAATTCGGGTACAGGTTCCAAGCATCTTTGATCAGATGTCTTTGATCAGATGTCGTTAGATCGGAGAAGTAAATTTGTCCAGTTTATTGCAAAATTCATCCAACAACATCTGTCCTTTGTACTATTTACTCAGTGATTTTATACGCAGTGCGATGAACTTGTCGATAGTTCTTCATCTCAATAATTTTTATGGCTGAAACTTTTTATCAAACTCATTTCTTCTCAATCATTTTTATGGCTAACTGTAAAGATGATGAAGTTGACTCTTTTATTTTACAGATTTGTTTTTGAGTAAATTTAGATATTAATCGCTTTTGAACGAACGCTTCTAAATTATATTTTAAAATTTTCAAAAAATTTCACTATTATCAAGTGACTGAATTCTCTAATAGTACTTCCAAAAATAAATGTACACTATTTTTTAGTAATCATCATGTTCCCTTTTCGAAGTATTAGATATTTTTTAATTCGCAGAGCATGAAATCCATTTAAATATTCAAGCGAATTACATACAATTTGCTATGCCTTTTTTAATTCAGAAGAAAAAAGCATGTAAAGAGTCTTGCTGCCCCAACTGGGAATCTACCACTGGAAATCTGAACTGGTTAGCGACGCTCTGCCGTTGAGCTACTAGAACGAAATTAAAATATCTTATCTAAGTGGACTCTGTAGGTTCATCTTGTAGATTGGCTGATTCCAGGCAATCTGACTGACCACTTCCTGCTATTTTTACCCTAAGTTAGCCTCCTGTTACTACTATTTTTACCTCAAGTTAGCCTCCTGTTACTACTATTTTTACCTAGGTTAGTACCCTGCGTGTTCGTTATCCTTTCAATTTGAAATCGGCACTCAATCTTCCAGATTCCACTGAATCCGTACTAGTCATACTAGGGTCACGTTCAGATCTCCGACATCACAATATTTTTCATCAATTGTTATTTTTTTAGATCTAAATAAATGTTCGTTTGGCGGGATGGTAGACCTTGGGTGCCTCCTGAATGCAGGAGGTATCCTTTCCTGCCCGTGCAGCTAGCTACTCTAAACCGACTATGCGAGTCGCACGATCTGGGGTCTTCAGATCTCCGACATCTTTGTACTAACCTACAACGTTGAATTGTTAAGGTGCCATTTTAAAGGATCTAGCTACCCCAACCGAGATTCAAACCCTGGGTCTCCGAACTGGCCTCCGACTCTCTACCATTGAGCTACTGAGACGCAATTACAAGCTCTTATCCAAGTAGTCTCTGCATTTTCCCCCCTTTAATGTTAGATTAGCTGGCAACTGACAATCTGAATAAATACCCCTTATTTTTACCTTAGGTTAGCCTTCTGTTACTTCTATTGTTACCCAGGTTAGTATCTTGCGTGGTCGATATCCCCTTAATTTGAAATAGGCACTCAAATCTTCCAGATTCACTGAATTCGTACTAGTCGTACTACGGCCCCTCCAGACCTCCGACATCTTTGCACTAACCTACAAGGTTGAATTGTTCATGTGCCATTGTAAAGAGCCTTGCTGCCCTAACCGAGAATCAAACCCTGGAACTCCAAACTGGCCTGCCGACATTCTACGGTTGAGCTACTGGGACTAAATTTTAAGCTGTTATCGTCAAAGTGGACTGTGCAAACACTCTATTGATTTTGAAATCTTTGTAATTTGAAAGCTCTAATATGTATTATTGTTTTCCAACAAAATCGAAGTTTGTTAAGTTCCAATGAAAGTAACGTGACGGACACATCAAAGTTTGATACAGACTAAGACAAAGAAATCGACGCACTCCGCAAAATAGTCCGATAGTAATGAAACTGTGCATGCAAACACCCGTCGACCGCATATGCAAATGATCAAAATTTCGCAGCCAATGAATGAATGACCGGAACTACAGCGCATTGAAACTGAGAACCATGGAATCGTGGTGTATATAAGGAGCGAACCTCGCTTTCAGCAACAAAATGTGCATCGGGTTTTGATTGCGTTATTTACTTTCATTGTAAGAATGTCTCGCCGATGAATTCGTGGCCACTACGAGCATACGAAGGAGTTTGAAAGAAGGCATGCGGTCGGACTGCATGAGCTGGACGGGCACACCAACGAATCGCTCGACATTTGGGTAGGAGCGATGCAGCAATTAGACGATGTTGGCAGGAATGGGTCTGGAATGGCAGATTTCATCGGCAAGCGGGCAGCTGACGGCCTAGTCCTTAGTGGCACCATCACGTCACAGGGGTACGTTGCCGGCATTCTACGAGCCGTTGTATTGCCATTTCTTTCGCGACACACCGGGATAACTCTTCAGCAAGATAATGCGAGGCCACACACGGTACACCTCACTATTGATTGTCTGCGGGCTTGCGACACACTTCCTTGACCACCCAGATCACCAGATCTCTCACCTATTGAGCACATTTGGGCTGAGATGAGGTGTCGCCTGCTACCATACCATAATGTAGACGAATTTGTCCGTCAATTGAAGGCCATTTGGAACGACATCTCTCAGAACACCATCCGGAAACTTTATGTATCAATGCCACGTCGGGTAACAGCTTGTAACAAAGCCAGACGTGGACCAACGCCATATTGACGTTCTCACTTTGTGTAGATCTTTCACTGCAATACATCATCCAATTATTCTGAAATTCTAAGCTTTTCGATTTCTGTATATCCACATTACACGTACCAAATTTTGTCTCATTTGGATAATTCATTCTTGGTACGTCGATTATTTTGTCTCAGAGTGTATTTACGATTACCGAAAAAATTCCTTATGCATTCCATTACTTTTCAATTAAAGTGTTCTGTCACCGCAAAAGAAAAATCCACTCTTAAGGAACAGATCACAAGCTACCGATTGAGAGAGATAACACCACCTAAAAAAAACAGTGCCTAGAAATAAAGCCAGTAATTAATTAGAAAAATTTGAAATCTTATCTCGATAATGAAAAATAGAAGAAAATTAATTTACAAAGTTGTCGAATAATTTGCGGGAATCAGTATTAACTCGATCACAGAAGCCATTTATTTGACCCAGTAGGATTATAAGCGAATTGCTATAATAATCAGGAATGAAGTGCCCTCCTTAGATGACAATGTACATGTGTATTCATGGAACAAATATTATGCACAATAATTACTTAAAATAAGTGGTTGCTCATGTAGCAACTAATAAATTATGACATGAGATTATTCTGCCCATTTCTTGCGTTTCTGGTGTCAATTTCCACAAATATAATACAGGTATAAAAGTCTGTTACATTATCTTTCTTAATTTTTTAAATAATATTTCTAACTTCCTATATGTATCGCTATTGACGCTGCAATCTATCACAATTGATAGCTTATGGTCACTTCCCCGAAGTAGACCTTGCTTCGTCGACGCCAAAATATTTCAATTAAAAGTTAAAAGAAAACATAATGACTTTCCCAATGACCCTGGAGATAGATGTCTTGCTGTCAAGTAATGGGCAACGAAAGAAAACAGCTATGCTACAACAATTTAATCAAGCAAATGCAAATAATACATTCCAAACACTTTGCGTTAAGGACTTCTAGTCTCATGGACATTTGGCCCATCTTGCATCCTCTCGATATAAAGATCGACCACTGCATTCTTGCTCCTTAGCTAAGCAAGTGTACTTCGTACCCTGCTCGCAAGTACATCCCTCATTTGCAGCTCCTGGCAAGTGCCACTTCCATGGGCAGCGGCATTTGATCCAAGAACCTTCACACTGGCAGTCGGACTTCATTCCATCACATGTATGGCCTATTGGAAAGCCTCTAAATCAAAAGAATAAATAGACATAATTCCAAGCGAAATATAAAGAGTAACAAGATATATAAAAGGAAGGAGATATATTCGGGAGACATTCAAGGAGGATAAATTCAATAAAATTTCAAGAGAAATATGAGGAATGTTAGTTATCTATTCTCAGTTCCTGTTATCATTCTGTGCTAGAGGCACATACCACTACCTGGACCCCTAAAAATAATCACCTGCCCCAATGAACGGTAAAACTCGTTATATAGTTGAAGCAAGGCTATTAGGTTAATAAAGATGTTATGTAGCAGATAATGACCTTTAAACTTTACCAGTAATATGGTTAGAAGCATCCCCAGTCGTATAACTGAAAAAATTAAAAATAAATAATTGATAAAAAAATATAACTTGAAATTTGAGCGAGGTGTAGAGTGTTGCTAACGGAATTCTCTTAGAATATGCGAGTTCATCAATTTTAAAAAGAGTTTGGGATTGTGTGAATATCACATGCTTTCCACTTCTGTAAATACCGAAACATTGTTCAAATATTATATATAATTTATGTTAAAATAATTTTGCGATTTTGCTCGCCATCAAACATGTGCTTCCAAAATCTACATATATTAATTAAATCTTTAAAAAATGTGTAACCAGGGGCACCATTTCGTGAATTTTAGTAGGGCATAAAAGTATTTCTTAGAGAGGGGGGGTAAACTAATAATACAAATATGATTCGACGTGTTAAATTTTATAGAAAGTTTATATCTACCTGAATATATTTAAAGGAGGATAACCAAACCATCCATGGTGTCTTTCCTTGTATACGATCAGATTCAGTGGCCAGGAAAAAGTGTACTACATTCTCTTAGACAATATATCGATTTATGAACGCTATTTAGACACATTTTATTATTATTACACAGGGTTGAATTAATGCATGCACTGTAAAACGTTCTACAATAATTGATTCTGTTTTCCAGCTGCAGTGTTGATAATTTTGACAAACTATCAGAAAAGGCGCAATTGCAAACGTTCTTGAAAATGTCAACTTCATTTCTGAAATATTCAGCTAATTATCGTCTGTCGAAGCGTTATATATATATATATGGTGTTCAATAACTAACCGAACACTTAAATTTGGAATGTGAGACCAGAAATTGATCTCACACTTTGGTGAGACAGTTTTATGCCTTTTATTTATTATGTCCAAAACGGCAAACAATACTGCCAGTCTGGATGGCGCCGAGTTTTACGACACGTGAACCTAAAGGTCACAAAATCATAAAATTTAGGGGCGCCAAGACAGAGGGGGCCGAGCGGGCCCTTACGAGGTTGTGAAGTAGTTCCATTAGATAAAGATTAACCAATGGAAAATGGGCTTGTTGCGTCACTTTCAATGCTATAAATGAAAGCAAAGAGGGGGAGTGATACCCCCGAGAGAAAAAGAGAGCCACAACCGGTGACCGAAGTGAGAACGTCTCGCGGAGATAACTTCGACATTATGACTTGGTAGACTTGTGCTAATACTCAGGCGACATTATGACTTATGCAGATACTACAGAGATGACCTGATATACTAAGAGAATGAAATAAGTGCGAGTGCTGGAGTCAGCAGTACAATATGATCGACGAAGTTACGAGTGGATCCATTACACTACGAGTTAATGCTTGTAATAAAGACGACATCAAATACGTGCTGCTAACAAAGTCCAAGACAGACTTGAAGGTATGTGTTCCTCAAAAACATATCTAGGTCTAAACATATATTAGGAAATTTAGGTGGTCTCACATGTTCCCCCGCCAAAACTAATAATTAATTGTGTAATGAATTAGTAAGTGTTTATGTTGTTAATAAAATTTTATTGTTAAAGTTAAAATGGTGTGATCCATTTAGTATTATATTAATTAATAATTTTTTTACAGAACTCGCGCAAAAAGTAAATAATTGGAGGGTTATTGCGAACACAACGTTGTAGTAATAATAAATGTTAATTACAACTTTAAATTCCTTTTCTTTCCTTTGCCACATGAAATAACTTTTGAAATACTCACGAAAGGGCAACACTTTGAGATTTTCTCCGACCACGTGCTTATATATAATCGATTCAGTGTTGCGTTTAGTTGTGTTTGAGAGATATTTAAAAATGATGCACTCAACCGAAAAACGTATTTTTAATGTGAAAACTTGGTAAACAAAACTGAGTCTTCCTGATACGCTGAGAAAGTGGTCAATAATTTACAAGAATCTTCGAAAGCCATCAAAATCAACAGTTCTGTATCGGGTTAGGAAATTCGAGAGAATTGGTTCTGTTCTTGAATCTTGTAAAGGAAATGTGAGTACACCAAGATTAGCCAGGACGACGGAAAATGTAACAAACACGAAGAGGGCTATGACTGATGATCCTGCAATACCAACACGAAAATTTACTAGTGAACTTGAAGCATTGGGTCTGCTCACTTAATCTAAAAAAAAAAGATCTCCCATTTATTCCCATACAAAATTCAAACACTTCAACGGAACAAAAGGCATATACTTTGAAAATCATACCAATTAAGTAACTTTTGAATTCTCTTCAAAGAAACATTAATTGCTAAAATGTATATTTTATGAATAACTTTTTCTGCACACTAAATGCTTGGTTAATTATTGAACACCCTGTATATATATTATCATAACTATCAGGAACTTTTCTCCCCATTACAGACAGCTGATTTTACTGACACATGCTTTTCAGTAACATGCTTGCAAATGTTAACGATCTATGTTCGGTCGTAATAGCATGCGATCGTATATGATTCCGTAATAAATATGAACCGGAATAATCTGTTTGACACCATCTTACTACAACATTAAATGCCCTAAATGTTAATAGTGCAGAAGAACTTACCTTAATTCTTCCAGTTGTTCAGCAGTTAAGTCAGAAAAATCTAAAATATAAAAAATATTTAAGCTGAATGGCCATTCGAACTTTTCAAACACATATTATATTCCATGTTTTTATGTTAATCTATTCCTTATTATTCCATTTATTAGATTCATGTTTTTGGTTGAATCGTAAACCATAATCATTATAAAAATACAAAAAATCTGATGTGGGTGGCAAATGACTTTCTCCACAGACTCACATTCCTTGTTTCTTGACTTCTTTCAAAATTCATAAAAATGTGCATAATTGAAAAAAATTATACAGATATTTATTTGTAATTATATTCATCCTTCAGTTTACAAACATCTTACTTTCATCTGGCGACTTATTGTGAAACTGCGTCAGCTTGTAAATATTGCCAAAAAATTCAATATCTCGTGAACCATGGATCTTCCAGAAAGGAGATTGTTATTGACGTTAAAAACTACGTATTAACCAGGCATTTAATCAATTTATTTATATATATTTCGTGTTTTATTTTAGATTTTTAAGAGTTCGAGCGCCATTTTGAAAAGTAAATTCCGTTCTATTTTTCCGAGTGGTACTAAATTCTAATTAGTGCAAGAATGTCCCACAAGTGACTAAATTAAGAAAATTTATAAAATTTTGTCAAAACGTTTCTGAACTGGAGTGAATACATTCATTCCACAAAACAGATAGACTTACAGCATATCGCTAAGAATGTGTTTTATATGTTCATCGAACCCTTTTGATCTTTCAAAAATTCGAGTTTCGATTATCGAGACGTGTCCAATACTTTCCCTGTGCATTTCCATAGTAGGGAAAGTTAAATACGAGTACATCTCTTATTCAACTTTCGATCTGAAGTTGATATTTTACATTATTTCATAAAAATTCCTTAAGATATGTTTATTCAAGTTGGCAATACCTCAATTAATTGGATGAATCAAAATCGTCTGTTTCATCTATACATACATATAGTTACTCAAAGTTTTTTGCATGAGTTGTTGGGATGGGATTGCATTTTTGATCTTTGAAGAGAAACCTGCATTATCCATCCTCTACTGTTCAGATTGAATTGCAACTGATAATCTGACTAGCGAACTGCTGCTATTTTTAGTTCAAATTAGCCTTTTTCTCCTAATTTTACCCTCCTTGTTGCGTGGTTCTTCTTTTTTCGTTTCCCAGATCGTCCGACCTACCTGAAGCTATGAGGTATCTGTTTTTACGGTCGGGACTGTGCCAAAAAACTTAGACTGCGACACAGTATTAGCGATATGGACAAGGACCGTTCACTCCTTCCCCTACCACCAATCTCTCGGAAGGACATTCAGACCCATATATTTAACATTCCCTTGCTCTGCGTGAACACAGAGACAGTTTAATTAGAGCCGGTTTCATCCGAGTGCAATTCCCGCGCCTTCACTTCTGGCTATCCCGCCCCTTGTTGCTTGGCCTTTGACCTCTCGATTTCAAATCTGCGCTCCATATACCAAAGTTTACTGAATCCGTGATATCCCTACTAGGGTCACTTTCAGACCGACGACGACTTCTTTGCATTAACCTACAGGGTTGATTTGTTCGGGCGCTATTGTAAAGAACCTTGATTCCCCAACCGGGAACCGAACAACGGATCTTCGTATTGGCTAGCCATTGAACTATTGGAACAGAATTGCAATCTGTTATCGAGTCTTCAAAATTGCTAAGGGTAAAACTAAGCCACGTCTCATTGTAAGTGCATTATTCATAAGAAATAAATTGGTATCACGTCTGATTACAACCAGTAGAAACAACAAGCACACAACTATAATAGATCATTTTGCACTTTTTATAAGACGTGCAAAATTTAAAAAGGCAAGGGCACTTTCGAGCGTAAATACGTTTTTCATCAGTGGCTACAGGGAAATAGAAATGATCATTCATATATAGGCCTGAAAAGGTGGCAAATTTGCATAAATATAATTATCAATAAACTTACGTTTATCTAAGGAGAATCCAAAAATACAAAACATTTTGCACAGCTTCAAAAAGATCGAGCATAAATCACGAAAAGTACAGTAAAAATTACAATTTTATTACAGAATTTTCAAATTCAAAAATTTTAAAAATAGGGGGCAGTCAGGCCCCATCCCTGAGAGGATGACGTCAAAGATAACTATGAAGAGACTTGAATTGCATGGAGTCGAGAATGAGTCGCCAAGCATAACTTAAAATCTGAACGGGGTCAAAATTACAAATCGACTCGCGGTAAATATAAATCTTTATTTTTATTTACCGCGAGTCGATTTGTAATTTTGACCAAAAAGGGATTCAAAAAGGGATTCAAAAAGGAGAATATTACGAGGGTTATTACAACGCCTAAGAAGGAAAGTTCTTTCAAAAATGGGCCGGAAATTTTCTTTAACAACAAAATGAGCAAGGGCCGTAGAATTTTGTTGTTAAAGAAAATTTCCGGCCCATTTTTGAAAGAACTTTCCTTCTTAGGCGTTGTAATAACCCTCGTAATATTCTCCTTTTTGAATCCCTCTTTATTTATTTTTTCCGCGAGTCGATTTGTAATTTTGACCCCGTTCAGATTTCAAGTTATGCTTGGCTACTCATTCTCGACTCCATGCAATTCAAGTCTCTTCATAGTTATCTTTGACGTCATCCTCTCAGGGATGGGGGCCTGACAGCCCCCTATTTTTAGAATTTTTGAATTTGAAAATTCTGTAATAAAATTGTAATTTTTACTGTACTTTTCGTGATTTATGCTCGATTTTTTTTAATCTGTGCAAAATGTTTTGTATTTTTGGATTCTCCTTAGATAAACGTAAGTTTATTGATAATTGTATTTATGCAAATTTGTCACCTTTTCTGGTCTATACATGAACGATCATTTCTATTTCCCTGTAGCCACTGATGAAGAGCGTATTTACGCTGGAAAGCGCTCTGGCCTTTTTTAATTCTGTACGTCTTATATAAGAAGTGAAATAAAGAGCTACTATTATAGTTGTGTGCTTGTTGTTTCTACTAGCATTATTCATAGTAGACAATTTCAAAGATGTCATCCGATAAGTAAAAAACCTTCCCTTCTTCTTGTATTGTAAAGGAAGTAAAAGTAATTAAAAGGAATAACATGATAACATACCTTCCCTTTCAACATCATCCAAGGAAAGAGCTGCAGCAAACAGGCAAACAAATACCAAAGCGAATTTCATCATCTTGAACAGTAATTTAGAAATAATTAGGAGTAGTTGTAATACAGTAAATATATGGCAATATTCACAATATAAAGTAATATTAAATTGTTATTTTATTTAGAAACAATCTAATATTAGATCATTTTAAATTTTAACTATTTTGAACTTTGCTTAACTACCCGCTCGTAGTAAAATTAAAAACAATAAAAAAAATCTGATGTGGGCAACACATGACTTTCCTTATATAATGTAATAAATTTACTATTTTACAGTAAAAAATAGGTTTTTCTTATAGTAGATACGAATATTCTTTCCAAGACATTGAATTTTCGACAATTAGTCGTCATTTTCATTGATTTAGCGTCATTTTTATCCATTTTGCGAGATTTTCGTTAATTTGGCAACATTTCAAAAAGTCGCCAAGTTGGCGACATTCCGCCAAATTCGTCGCCAAAATCTCGCCAAGCGTTATGCACTAAGAAATGAGTTATTCTTACAGCCGATAAATGACTATTGGCGTCCAAATACAAAAGTGTTACTCAGAGTATCTTTTTTCATGAATGGAACGAGCTAGATCCACGAGAATGATGTCACCCAATTTATCGCATGGTATTACATATGAAAAGCGAACATGTTTATCAATAGGAATTTTTTTTTATTTTATATGACTTTTTGATATTTTTTTTGAAAAATGTACAATATCTCAAAAACGGCTTGTGTTAGCGTTCTAAAATTTATGTCAATCGTTTTCTAATGAAAAATTACATAAGAAATGTCTATTTGCGTAACTTTATTAGTGGTTTTGATTTTTTTACGATTTTTTCAAAATTTCATTCGAAAATTTAGGGGGGTTCTGAACATTCGATTGCGTATAAAAACAATAGGCTTCCAGTATTTACGGATTGTGATTTTTGTACCAAATTTGGTTCAAATCGGTCCATTTGTTTGTCAGTTATCGTCTTCACAGACCCACTGACACACACACGCACATACTTTCACACACACACACACACACAGACATCACTTCAAAAATGTTTGATTCGTGATCTGGGATGCTTGAAATGAGCTCTCCCGTCGAAAACTCGAATTCTAATTTTCGACGCCGTCACAATACTTTCCTTATACATTATGTATATAAGGAAAATAATATATATATATATACTATATACACACGCCACGTTGTTGTATAACCATTTTTCTTCTGAGAACATCTGATCAAAACTCTCTAAGAGAACTAAGTATATCAGCACTATGATCAACACTCTCTAAGACATACAATAGAATGCATTTACAAGGATGTAAAAGACTGACTTGTTTACATGCCTATCGATCGTAGCATTTAGACGGCGGAATTTGGAGGGAGTTTGAATGACGCGCGACCTGACAAAATGCGCTACAAATATTAAAAACACAATATAATATCTGAGGAATTGCTATCCATGGAATCCTGAATAATCATTTACCATATTTCTAATGTAAAACTACTTTAAAAATATTTAATTTGCATTGAAAAATGTCCCACGTCTTAATATTTTATAAAAAAATACAAAACTGCGAATAATTCAAAAGGTTTCTTCTTAACAGCTTAGAAAATGGTTTTATTCGCTTCTTCTGGTCAAAGTGCATATAAAATAACTACTCGTATAAGCAGATAAAACATTTAATTTGTTTTTAATTCAAGTTAAAAATTTTCAAATGGCCGCCATTTTTGCCGCATAGCCAGTATTTAGCACTTTACAATGCAGTTGAAAAGTGTTTATGACTTTGTTCATTCTGTTTGTCTATCTGTCTGTCTGTCCGTCCGTTCTCGCGATACCTGCTGTAAAAATGACTTTATCGAAAGGAAATTTTAGTGTGTTGTTGAGACGAACTGTGGGACTTATGGGAATGTAAATGAATAATATCACCCTATTAGTTTTGGATTGAATCCGGGTTAAAAAACTGACATATATTGAACCCTATGGGACCTAATTTTTAAAACATTTTCTAATTAAATTTAAAATTCACAAGAAGCTTCGAAAATTTTTGGAAAGTTTGAAATTTTCTAATAAAATATATGTAAAAAATTTCACAAAAATATGTTCGGTTTAGAAATAAAAATTAAAATACTAATGACATCCATGTAAGATGAAGAGGTCACAAGACCCACTTCAAAATAAATTATGGCATCCATCTTTTCTCCGAGACTAAAAATCGTGATTTTAAAAGTTCTTTTAAATTTATATTAATGTTGCATCCGTCCTAAAGCTGCTTAATTTTTGCTTTTCTTCTGTTCATCTATATTCTGCGCCAACGCAGTTACAATATTTTTTAGCTTAAATGATCACCAAATTTTGATAATTTCTACAACGAAGCCTAACTTTAATGAATGTAAAATGTAAACAATTGATTTTAAGAAGAGTTATATAAGAATTGCTGAATTTTTTTCACGCAAAATTATTTCACTCTGGAGTCTGGAATAAAAGTGTATATATGAAATACTCACTAATTTTACATTACAAAGCCAGACGATTTATATATCGATGACTTTATTTGAATAAAGTTTGGATGAATTTATAAGCATGGAGTTAGAAAATACTTTTACCTCCATGGTTTTAATTTTTAATTTAAAATAAATTGTTGTAGTTCTGTGATAATTACAAAAATATCGCCGCTGAATGTATCGTGCTTTAGAGATGTTAAAATAAAATTACAGTTGGAAAGGATTTTGTAATTAGTGATTTATGCATGAGTTTTCTTTCTTGTTTTCCATGGAGGACAACCAGAAAAATGTTAACACCCCCTAAGGTATAAGAAATAGTTGGTCTCATAGGATTGGGGAGGCGTGCATGTGAATCCCCTCTGACTTCCAGACTACATACAAAATACAATTTATCCTTCTGTCTGTAACTTCTGTCTATAAATTTAACGAATTTGGTGTCAAATTTAGTGAACTGTCGCTAACTTGGAGACTTTTTTCATAGTGCTAAATTGACGAAAATATCGCCAAAAACGAAGCCATTAAAGCTAAGAAGGATCGCTGAAGATAATATAACGGTAAGGACGATATAACGATAAGGATGAAGTTCAAATGTTAACCAGTAGGACCGATATCAAACGTTTATGTTCATATCACCTCTCAAACATTTAGCATTATTTTGTTTCCTGATGATAACTAAACAATCCATTTTAACCCTTTCGCGACGGCAGGACTCCATGGTTTTAATTTTTAATTTAAAATAAATTGTTGCAGTTCTGTGATAATTACAAAAATATCGCCGTACAACAGTACGCCATCAATGAATGGGTCGTCATGCCATTAGTGCACACATACCGTACACATTAATTACTTTAATTTTAACTATGATACTCCACGAAAGGTAGAAAAAAAATACATTTTACTCGTGTCACGAACTCTTTCTTGTGCGCAGGTTAAATGCGCGGTGTCCAATTCGCGTATCGTTTCTGCAAATGTCGCTAGCCAATGCGAAGCATTTAGTAGATGCTGGACATAGCCGGTGCTAGCCAAGGTGAAGCATTTAGAGAATTCCGGATATTACCGGAGCTAGCCAATGCGACACATTTAGTGGATGCCAGATATAACCGGCGCTAATCGTGAAAGGGTTAATAAAAACCTATAATCTTTGTATTTAATTCAAATAAATTAATAAATGCAGCATAAAGATATTGTATTATTACATAAACATATTGTAATATTATATATTAGTATATAAATTTATTATTTTATGTAATATATTTCATACTATTGACAGGCTTCTGTTTTGTTACACATGCATTTTAATACATTATAGCTAATAAGAAAACTTTATATGATGACTAAAGTTTAATTGATATATGAACCAAACGCCTATAGAAATCAAATCGCTAGCGTACCGTGAATCTAAATAGATTAGATATTACTGTTTAACTGTTCTAAACTGTCCAAATCTGCCCCATTGATAATTCGAATTTTATTTTCAAATACATTCCTATAATTTTCCTATATACTATGCACTATGTTAGGAAAGAAATTTACTTATATATGCATATCAGCTTATTTAAAGCATATAAAAATCGATTTAGAATTGGAAATGTTCTTACCTTCGTTAAATGTGCAAATCTAATGTGCTTAGCAAAATGAGGATACGTTTTTATACAAGTTGTATAATTTTTTTTTTTGGAATTTCATATTGCATCTTGATCTGATAAAAATTAAAGCATTTCAATTCTTACGTCATCCATCAAGTGTGATATGTTGACAGTATCATAATATAATATGCTTGAAAGTACCACTAGAATTTTTTATCGTCGTGACAGTTAAATAGTCTTCTAAAAAGTATTATGTTTTAAAATGCATTTCGTAACTTTCTCTGTGACAGATTCATAAGTTGTAACAGATATTTTCATTTCATATGTATATATGAACTGATATCAATTAATCCTGATGGCAAACTGTGTGATGATTCACAGGAAAAGTATCCAGTGGTCGGGAACTTCAAAACTAAGCTTATGGCCCAATAAAATACAGATTTTCAAGCTGATTTTACAGAACCAAATCCTATGTCTTTACGATAATTACAACTTATCTTTTAAATTTTAGATTATTAACCAAGCTAGGACATTAAAACTGAATAAATCAGCTTAAAATTTTCTGGGTTGATAGCAGAGATGGTTGGTTTAAACCCCATTGGTGTAAGGAGTAAGCCTTGATTTAAATAATGGGTTTTCACTTTTAACTATTGTTTTATTTAAACCATGCTTTAAATCAAAGTCTAAACCATAATTAAAAACAAAAAACGATTTTTACACTTTCCAACATAGTTGAAAAGTGTTGTTGTTGTTGTTGTTGCTTATAACTTTCTGTTTCGGTGGAACCACAAACAGGACCAGTGATGCCAGAAGACGGACAAAGAATGACACAAGACAAGATCACAAAGTTTATTAACACAAACAACATCACTGAAGAAGGTCAAGGGGGGTGCAGCTTCTCATTTAGCGAGGACCCATAGGGCGGAAGACTGTCTTCATCCTCAAGAAAACAACCATGCCTTACTCGGGATTCGAACCCAAGCCCACTAGACAGCAGTCGAAGACGCTATCCACTTCACCGCCTGGGCGGCTGAAAAGTGTTTATGACTTTGGTCTGTTTATGACTGTCTGTCTGTATCTCTGTCTGCCTGTCCATTCGCAGGATAACTGCCGTAAAAATGAAATTTCAGTATGCTGTTGAGACGATCTGTGGGACATATGGAAATGTAAATGAATAATATCACCCAATTAGTTTCGGACTAAACCGCGGTTAAAAAAGTGAAATATATTGCACCCTATGGGACGTAATTTTTCAAATATTTTTTAAGCGAAGTTGAAATTCACAAATTGTTTCAACATTTTAGGAAATATTCAAAATATCCCATAAAATATATAAAAAAATTCAGCAAAATATGTTCGATAGTTTTTTAAATAAAAATTAAAATAATAATTATATCCATATTATATGAAGTGATCAAGTGATCCACTTCAAAATAAAATGTGGCATCCATCTTTTGTTCCCAGTGCTAAAATCGTGATTTTAAAAGTTCTTTTCAATTTATATTTAGTGTTGCATCTGTTCTTAAACCCCTTTATTTTTGCGTATTTTCTGTGCATCTATATTTTGTGCCAACGTAATTACAATATTTTTGAGTTTAAATGATCATCAAACTTTACTTTTTTCTACAACAAAGCCTAATTTTAATGGATGCGGAATGTAAACAGGTGATTGTAAGATGAGTTGTATAAAAATTGCTGAATTTTTTTCACTCAAAATTATTTACCGCTGGGATCTGGAATAAAAATTATATGAATGAAATATTCATTGCTTTTACATAGAGAGCCAGACGATTTATATTTCGATGACGTCATTTGAATAAAGTTAATTTTTTTCGATGAAGTTTTACGTTTTCAAATATAAACATCTGATGTGGCCAGCACATGAATTTCCCTGCAGACTTATCTATATCCACGTTCTCTTTATTTTAATTAGATTTAATTCACTTTTAATTCAATTTTCGTTCTCATTTGGTAACTAGACTTATTCTCAAAGGTGGCGTAGAGAAAATATGAAAAAACTTAAATATCTCGAGAACGGCTAGTCCTAGTGGAATGGGGTTAGTCTTATTCTTTTCACCGTTAAAAATTACGTATAAAACAAGCATTTAGTGGATATATTTGAGCATACGTAATTTTTATTTTATATTTTGGCGATTTTTGCTGGCCAATTTACAAAAAAAGGCAAGTTATTTTTTTTTCGAATCCTACCAAAATCTAATTAGCACCAGGACAACCCACAAGCGACTTATCTACCGAATTTTGTGAAATTTGGTCCAATAGTTTTTCAGCTAGAGTAGATACAGACTTTTGAGGGCCATTTCGCAAAAAAGGCGGATTTTTTTATCCCGAATCGTACCCAAAACTAATCAGCACCAGATTCGCCCACAAGTGACTTACTTATCAAATTTTATGAAATTCGGTCAATTAAGTTTTCAGTTATAGTGGATACAAAATCTGCAGAGACAGACAGACACACAAACACATGTACAGAAGTCACGCTACAAAAATTTTTTTGCGTATTCTACCGGTCTCGAAACGCATAGATCCATCGAAAACTCGAGTTGCAATTTTCGGCATGATTCCAATACTTTCCCTATACATTACCATGTATTGCACGGAAAGTAATAAATCATTGTAGTACTCCAATAATTTAAAATATATCAGCGATGAATGTATTGGAATTTAAAAATGTTTAAATAAAATTGCATTTAAGTTGGAAAGTGTTTCATAATCCCTGGTTATTAGAAAAAATTTCCTTCCTTGGAGTTGGCAACACGCAGAACATTATGAAAACATTTCCCATATTTGAGAAACATGCGCCTATCTAAATCCACTGAAAATTATAAAGTTGTTGGTAAAATAGCTTGAAAGCACGTTATTTCAGAAGTAAAACAGCCGACAACTAATTATCCGTTTTTGTCTAAAAGAATAGCTTAAATCAAAATTCCATAGATGTTTAAGATACACAGTGTAACTACTACATACTCAGTGCTCTGTAACAATGGTTAAAGGACAATTTATAAAATTTAGAAGTTTCAAGTTTTAAAGAATTGTATTGCCTATTCGAAAGTTCACAAGTTGAATTTTTATCAGTTTTCCCCCTTAAAAGGGTGACTTATAATCTAAGATTTATAGAAAATCTCTTTAAAACACACAGTTTAAATTCCTCATGTTGAGTGTCCTGTAACAATCGATAAAAGAAAAATTATAAAATTGGAACTTTCAAATTTTAAAAAATCTTATTGATTATTCGAAATAATTGACTAGACCAAATATCTATCTATATATACTAATTGCCAAGTGTTCATCTATCCGTCTGTCTGTCACGCTTTTTTAGGCACTTTCCGAATAATCAGAGACTTGCAATTTGGTACAAGGCGGCTCCTTCGTAAGATAAAAAACCCTGGAAAAATCGAATTTTTCGAAAACTTTCTCTGCAGGGGGTGCCGCACACCAAAATGTTCGATTTACTGAATAAATGAGAAAAGACCTCTTTAAATTTTGACGGAGACTTGAAATTTGGTATATGGGCTAAACATTTGACGAAAACACCCAAGACGAATATAGTTTTCAAAAATGATCGTTTAAGGGAGTGTTCCAGAGAAAAACATTCGTAAAGTGATTTGATAAAGAATCAAACTTCGGGATGAGATAGAGATATCAAATTTGGTGTAACGGTAGATAGTTTAAAATGAATAATGTGTACAATTTCAGTTTACCAATATTTTCTATTTTAGGGGGTGCCATACACCAAAATGTTTGATTTTCGGAATAAAGGAGAAACACCCCTTTTAAAACGTGATAGACGCTCGGTATATAGTATATGGGCGAATCATCTGATAGAAATCACTAGAAGAATAGATTTTTTCAAAAATATATATTTAAGGGGGGTGCTCCACACGAAAACATGCCTAAGGTGAAATGCTAGAAAAGCATGCTTCGCGATGAAATAGAGACTTCAAATTTGGTGTACGGATAAAAAGTTGGAAAGGAAGAAAGTGTGCAATTTCAGTTTTCCAACATTTGCTATTGTAGGGGTGCCGCTCACTAAAATGTTCGATTTGCCGAACAAATGAAAAACGCCTCCTTTACAATGGGACAGAGGCTTGAAATTTAGTATATGGGCTAAACATTTGACAAAAAAACAAAGATGAATACGGTTTGACAAGAATGTTCATTAATGAGGTGCTACACAGAAAAAAATTCGAAAGGTGAAGTGATAGGAAAAACATGCTTCGCGATGGAATACAGACTTCAAATTTGGTGAATGGGTAGATAGTTTGAAAGAAAGAAAGTGTGACATTTCAGATTTCCAATATTTGTTACTTTCGGGGATGCCGCACAGTAATATATTGGATTTTCCGAATAAGTGAGCCACGCTTCCTTTTAAATAGAATAGAATCTTGATATTTGGTATATGGACCAATCATCTGATAAAAAATCCCAGATAGAGTTTTTAAAAAATGTTCATTTATAGGTGTGCTTCACAGAGAAACGTTCAAAAGGAGAAGTAATAAAATAGCATGCTTCGGGAGGAGATAGACTTTAATGTGGTGTACGAGTAGATAGTTCGAAAGGAAGAAATGGTCAAATTAAGTTTCCCAATATTTTCTTCTTTAGGGGATTCTGGACACCAAAATATTTGATTTGCCGAATAAACATGAAACGCGAATTATTCAAAAATTTACATTATTCAAGGGTTGCTTATTGCGAGACCGTTGAATCTTAACGGGTATTCGGCTAGTATATTTTCTAAACTTATATCAGTATTCATTAAAATTTCATTAAAAATTGAATTTTGGTGTTCAAAATTACAAAATTTAAGATTTTTTTTTTTTTAATTTTAAGAATTTTTTTTTTTTTTTTTTTCAAAATTTGAAGATTATAATTTTAAAGTTCTTGATCTGATAACAGGTCAAAAACTTACAAATTTCTATATTTTCTCAAAAGGCACTAACAATCAAAGTTCTGCAGAACACATGTTAAAAACGAACAGCTACAATTCGATATATTGAGTGTCCTGACTGCTCAAAATATGCCAAAAAAGCCAAATTCTTCAGTTTTACAAGAAGGATTGCCATGAATAAATGCCGCCAAGTTTTACAAACTTCACACAGGAAAATATAGACAAGAAAATTTATCGGATGTATCTCGTAATAAACTTGGAAAATGTATCTAATAACGATAGACATATAATATATATACAATTCAAATTTTATCATTCCAACTTTTTTCAATTTATTGAAGTTAATTAGAGACAGAAACTGCTTTGGATCAAAGAGGTAAATTTACCCAGTTTATTGCAAAATACATCCCATAACCACTTCTCTCTATACATTTTACTAAGTGACATTCTAAGAAATGCTATAATTTAGTTATAGTTCTACATCTCAGCCATTTTGATGGGCTGAAACTTTTTATAAAGCTGATTTCATCTCAATCAATTTTTATTATTAACACTTTACAATATAGTTGAAAAATATTTATGACTTTGTTCATTCTCTCTGTCTGTCTGTCTGTCTGTCCGTTAGCACGAAGACTGCCGTAAAAATGACTTTTTCAAAATGAAATTTTAGTATATTGTTCGGACGTTCTGTGGGACCTATGAGAATATAAATGAATGACATCACCCAATTAGTTTTGGATTGAACCCGGGTTGAAAAAATGAAATACATTGAACCCTATGGTAACTAATTTTTCAAATATTTTTTAAGCGGATATAAAATTCACAAATTGCTTCGAAAGTTTAAGAAAATATTCAAATTATCCCATAAAATATATAAAAAAGAAATTCATCAAAATATATTCAGTAGTTTTTTAAAAAAAATTTAAATAATAATTACATCCTTTATATGAAGCGATCACGTGATCATTATATGAAGAGATCACGTGACCCACTTCAAAATAAAACATGGTATCCATCTTGTGTCAAAATCGTGATTTTTAAAGTTCTTTTTAACACACAAGTTGCAAAGTGTTTAGGACTTTGTTCATTCTGTCTATCTGTCTGTCTGTCTGTCCGTTAGCACGATAACTGCCGTAAAAATGACTTAATCAAAATGAAATTTTAGTATGCTGTTCAGACGGTCTGTAGGACCTATGGGAATATAAATTAATAATATCACCGAATTAGTTTTGAATTGAACCCGGGTTGAAAAAATGAAATACATTGAACCCTATTTGGACCTAATTTTTCAAACATTTTTAATGTGATTTAAAATGCACAAATTGCTTCGAAAATTTTAGGTAATATTCAAATTATTCCATAAAATACATAAAAAAAATTCAACAAAATATATTTAGTAGTTTCTTAAATAAAAATTAAAATAATAATTACACCTCTTATATGAAGCGATCACGTGACCATGATATGAAAAGATCACGTGACCCACTTCAAAATAAATTAAGGCATCCATCTTGTCTCAAAATCGTGATGTTTAAAGTTCTTTTTAATTCATAATGAGTGTTGTATTCGTCCTAGAACCGCTTTATTCTTGCTTAAATTCTGTGCATCTACATACTGAAACAACGCAATGACAATATATTTGATTTTAAATGCTCATCCAAATTTGATTATTTCTGCAACGAAGCCAATTTTTCACCTATGTAAAATGTAAACAGCAAAATATGTAGAATGAGTTGTATTAGAATTGCTGTATTTCTTTAACACAAAATCATTTAGTTCATGGAGTCTGCATGGCTGATATGAATGAAATATTCATTGATTTTACTGAGAGAAGGACGATTTTTTTTCGATAAAGTTTTAAGCATAGAGTTTAATTACATGTAGCTCCATGGTCTTAAGTTTTTAAATAAAATAAATTATGTTAGTTCTGTGATGAGTGAAATGAATGGGAAAATGTTATGAATGAAATGCTGCTTTTATAAAGAGGGCCTGGCGTGTTATATTTTCTATGACGTCATTTGAATGAATGTCAGTTGTTTTCGATGAAGATTTCAAATATAGTAAATTATTGTAGTATTATGATGATTTTAAAAATATTACTGAGGAATGTATCGCATTTTAGGACTGTATCGCATGTTTAAACCAGGCAATTTATATTTCAATGCCGTCATTTGAATGAAGTTCAGTTTTTTCGATGAAGGTTTAAGTTTTCAAATATAATAAATTAATGTGGTATTGTGATAAATTTTAAAATGTTACTTAGGAATGTATTGCATTTTAGAGATGTTTAAATAAAATTGCATTGAAGTTTTAAAGTGTTTCATAATCAATGCTTTAAGCATGATTGATCTTTCTTGTTAATTCATATTTAGTGTTGTATCCGTCCTAAAGCCGCTTTATTTTTGCTTAAATTCTGTGCATCTACATCCTGAAACAACGCAATTACAATATAGTTGAGTTTAAATGATCATTCAACTTTGATTATTTCTACAACGAGGCCTACTTTTCACTTATGGATGATGTAAATACCAAAAGATGTAGAATGAGTTGTATAATAATTTCTGCATTTCTTTAACGCAAAATTATTTAGCCCATGGGGTCTGTAATGTAGCTGATATGAATGAAACAATCATTGATTTTACAGAGAAGCAAACGTAAGTTTTAAAGTATTTTAAGTTTTAAATAAAATTAAATATTACAGTATTGTGATGAATGAAATTAATGGAAAAATGTTTATGAATGAAATGCTGCTTTTATTAAAGAGCCAGCCGATTTATATTTCGATGACGTCATTTGTAAAAGTTCATTTGTTTTCGATGAAGCTTTGAAATATAATAAATTATTGTAGTATTATGATAATTTTAAAAATATTACCGAGGAATATATTGCATTTTAGAGATGTTTAAATCAGGCAATTTATATTTCAATGCCGTCATTTGAATGAAGTCCATTTTTTTCGATGAAGTTTTAAGTTTTCAAATATAAGAAATTAATGTAGTATTGTGATAATTAAAAATATTACTGGGAAATGAATCGCATTTTAGAGATGTTTAAATAAAATTTCATTGAAGTTGGAAAGTGTTTCATAATCACTGCTTTATGCATGATTGATCTTTCTTGTTAAGTTTGACGCGTTTTGTAAAGAACTTAACTATTTTTTTACAGATTTGTATATGAATAAATTTAGATATAATCCATTTTTATCTAAAACATTAGATATAATAAAATATAATAAAATCTTAAAATGTTTAAAAATTTCACTAATATCAAAAGATGGGATTCATTGAAAGTACTTCTAAAATTAAGGGTACACTATCTTTTAGTATGATCCATTTTCGAAGTGTTAGATATTTTTTCGTCAAGGAGCAGGATACTTTTTTAAACAATCAAGCGAATTGCACAAAATTTGGTATGTTTTTTTAATCGGTAACAAAAGATATTTTATTAACTTTTATCGAGATATAGTAATATAAAAGTTCTAATTTGTTATTGGTTTCCCACAAAATCGAAATTTGATAATTTGCAGAAACAGTCACGTGTCGGTTGTGCACATGAGATTTTTAAATACAGGATTCCTGGAAAAGTCGTTATGCACTCCTTTAACTCTCAATTAAAGTGTTCTAGCACCGCAAAAACAGGGTCAACTTGTAGGAAGCCCATCACGAGCTACTGTTTCAGAAAGTTAACAGTACATATAGCGGCGAATTAAAATATTGCTATCATAATCAGGAATGATGTGCTCTTCTTCAATGACAATGCACGTTTCTATTCGACGAAAGAATATTATACATAATAATTACTTATGATAAGTGATTGCGCATCTAGCAACTGATCCATTGCATCTGACTATTATCTTCATTCTACACATTTTCCGCGTTTATGATATCCATTTCTACAAATCTGACAAGGTTATAAAAATTTGCTACATTGTTTTGCTTAAGTTTCGAAATAATATTTCTAACTTCTCACTACTTTCTCAATCGATAGCTCGTGGTCTAAATAACCTTTCTATTATTATTTCCTTCAGTTTTCATTATAATTTATGACTTTTTTAAACTAAGCATTCTGACTGGTTCGGTTAGACAGATAAATCACCGAGCTAATTAAGTTTTCTGCGTTCCTGATTGTAAAATAGGATAACATTTTGGATCGCAAGTAAGTCAGAGAATTATTGTTGGATATTCAGTGAAGATTCTAGGAAGAGGTATACTATTGTTCTTCGCAGTGAAGGAGTGATTAAGAATCCGGTTTGAAAGGATGAGTGCGGAAGCCAAATTCAATGAAACCCACTTGGATACCACTATAACTGAAAGAGTCTAGTATCTTGAGTTGGCCGCAATGCGGTACGAAGAGGCAAAAAAAAGTATTTTGAGGTAAGCATAAAAGCTTTGTGCATCTTCTATGGTATAAGAGTTATCACCAGATCCGTAAGTGTATTATATTTTATAAGTGTATTATCATGTGCAATACCAGTATGATCTATGTCGCCAGTTTCTAAGAACATCCAGCTGATGCAATTATATAAAGTACATCATATTGTTTCTATTAAGCCAGTGCACTCGTGTGTTATTTCTCTGGGCCAAAAAGTCCGGTATATCCAGTAAATGTAGGTTTGAGTTATGTCACTTTGTTGACATAGATAAGTACTGATATGTAATCCCGCAACAAGTATACTCATATGCATAATGGAGTAGCCATCAAGAGCCGAGGAGGACAGTTGCTCTACAACTTTCCTAAGAGTAGACCCAGCTTCGCCGACGCCAAAATAATTTAATTGAAAGTTAAAAGTAAAGAACAGGACTTTTACGAGGACCCTATATATAGATGTCTTGCTGAAAAATAATGGACAACAGAAGGACAAAGCTATGATACAAAAATTTAATCAAACAAATACATGTTATACATTTCAAACATTTTGTATTAAAAACTTCTAGACTCATGGGCATTTGCTCCATCTTTCATCCTCTTGCCATAAAGATCGCCCACGGCATTCAACTTGCTTATTTTGGCAAGTGACCTTAAAACCCATCTCGCAGGTACATCCCTCATTTGCAGCCCCTGGCAAGTGCCATGCCCATGGGCAGCGGCACTTGATCCAAGAACCTTGACACTGGCAATCGGACTTCATTCCATCACATGTAGCGCCTAATGGTAAGCCTCTAAATCAAAGGAATAAATAGACAAGTGTTAACATAATTTCAAGAGAAATATAAGGAGTGTTGGTTTCCCATTCTCAGTTCCAGTTTTTCGTTCTGAACTAGATACACATCATTTAAAAGAGTGCATAAAGTTATATAAAACAGTCCCTTTCATTCGACCGCCTGCAAAACTTGCACTTCTAATATCACGCATATATGCGGACCGAGCACCTCTTCCTATCAATAATACACGACATCCTAAGCAATTATAACTACTGTACTTTATAACACGGAAATTCAAGTACAAATCCTTGTACCTCCTTAAAAATACGCACCTGCTCCACGAACAGTAAAACCCTCTATATTTTGAAGCAAGAATATCAATTTCATAAATCCCTCAAAAACAATAAGGATTATCAAAGAAAGTAAACTTAATTTTGCTAATTACGGATTTTCATCAATATGGCAACATTTTTCAAAAGTCTCGGGAATGGTGATAGTTCGTGCCGAAAATTTGTCGCCATTTATCTCCGACTGGAACATATGAAGAATAAAGCTTTTCTTATATAGTATAATTCTAGTAAGTAAATTTCGCAGGTAAAATTCAGTATAGTGAGAATGAGACCAACTCCTATTGGAAGAAGATTTATATTAGTTCTCTATATTGCCATTCAAAAATTACCGTAACTGCATTTGCTAAGAATGGCAATATAGAAAACTAATTTTCGCATTGAGAAAATTAAAGAAATCTTTTTGCTAGACAGAAATGTAGGCTTCCTGCAAAAGTTGTTGTTGTTGTTGAGACCCAGATCGTCCGACTTACCAGCTGTAAAAGGTGTAAATTAAGTGTGTAAATTGTAGTGATAATTTGGAAATAAAGATCATTAATCTTAGTCGAAAGTTCAGTAATGTGACTAGAAGCATCCCCAACTGCTCAGCGGAATAAATTAAAAATTTATAATCAAATCCATTTTGCTAATGGCCACAATACGGGCTCCATATTAGGTTACGAAATTTGACATTGTAAACTCCTTCCATTCTATCATATCACCCTTTCCATGACCGTAGATTTTCCTATATAATATTCTTGCATTTCTTAAAACTAATCGATATAAAACAGAATGTCATTTTTCATCGACTTTTTTTATTAAAACAAAAGCAGCGATATTTCGAAGAGAATTTCACTAGGATTTTTCGAACACAAATTAGAGCATTGCAGATTCGAATATTCTGATAAACAACTCATCTTCAAATTTTTATTCAAAGTTTTAATACAAAATCTTAAATGAAAATAAAATATAACATTACATTACATTCAAAATTCTATTGCAATTTTGACAAGAGGAAATATGGCATTAATTGAGCTATCTCTAATATAGTACATTCTTTTATATGTTGACAGTGGTTATATGCTAACAGTGGTGACTTCAACCAAATGACAAGAAAAATTTTAACAACTTGAAATTTGAGCAAAGCGTAGAGGCAAATGTTTTGCAAACAAAACTTTCTTGGAATATGAAAAAGTCACCCATTTTTAAAAGGAGTTTGAGATTTTATGGATTTCCACTTCTGTAAATATCGAAAAATTGTTCAAATATTATGTATAATTTATGTTTCGCTGTCAAATGCGTTTGATGCTGTATTTCACAATCTGCATTTATATTAAATCCTGCTTTATAACAAACCATTAGAGAATGTATAACCAGGGGAATCATTTCGAGAATCTTTTGTGGAGGTATAAAAGTATTTCTTAGGGGAGAATGATATGATAAACTAATAATACAAATACGATTCGACACGGAAAATTATATAAGAAATAATTCAACATGGATATCTATAGAGGCAGGCGACCAAAACCCACCCACTTTATAAATGGCGCCCTTGTATAACGATCAGATTTAAAGGGCATGAAAAACTGTATATTACACAATACATCTGTCTTATACACAATACATCGATTCATTAACGCTATTAAAAAGAATTATTATTATTACATACGATCGGATTATTATTACATACTGTCGTATATAAGTGTCCGTAATAAACCTGAATCGGAATAACTTGTTAACCTTGAGACCATCTTCCTGCAATACTAGAGCATTACTGCAATATTAAATGTCTTTACTTACTGCAATATTAAATGTCTTTAGTTATTGCAATATTAAATGTATTTAGTTAATGCATTATAAAATGTCTTTATAGTTATTGCAACATTAAATGTCTTTAGTTACTGCAATATTAAATGTTTTCAGTTACTGCAATATTAAATGTTTTAGATATTGCAAAATGTCCTTAGTTATTGCAATATTAAATGTCTTTAGTTACTGCATTATAAAATACCTTGCGTGTTAACAGCGCAGACAAACTTACCTTAATTCTTCCAGTTGTTCAGCAGTTAAGTCAGAAAAATCTAAAATATAGAAATATTTACACTAAATGACAATTCGATTTTCTTAAACATATATTATATCCTATGTTTTTAGGTTAATCTAGTCCTTATTATTCCATTAGTTAGGTCCATATTTTTTAAGTTGAATCATAATCAGTATAAGAATACAACAAATCTAATGCAGGTAACATTTAACTTTCTCCACAATCTCAAATACCTTTTTTATTCGCTTCTTTCGAAATTCATTAAATTGTGTATAAAAGTAAAAAATCTGATGTGGGCAGCACATGACTTTCCTTATATAATGCAATGTATTTACTAAATTTATAGTTAAAAAAATGTTATTCTTATAGTAGATGCTTATATTCTGTCCAAGATATTGAATTTTCTTCAATTAGTCGTCATTTTCATTTATATAGCGTCATTTTTATCCATTTAACGAGATTTTCGTTAATATGGCAACATTTAAAAAAGTCGCCAAGTTGGCGACATTCCGCCAAATTCATCGCCAAAATACCGCCAATCGTTATAGACGGAGAAATATGTTATTCTTACAGCAGTTAAATGACTATTGGCGTTCAAATACAAAAGTATTACTTAAAGTATCTTTTCTCGTGAATGGAACGAGTTAGATCCACGAGAATGATGTCACCACATTTATCGCATGATATTACATATGAAAAGTGAACATGTTTCATAACAGTAAATATATTTTTTCAATTTAAGGGATTTTTTGATAAATTTATTTCAAAAATGTGCAATATCTCGAGAACGGTTAATGCTAGCGTTCTAAAGTTTATATCAATCGTTTTCTAAGGAAGAATTACATAAGAAATGTCTATTTGCATAACTTTATTAAAGGTTTTGATTTTTTGATGATTTTTCAAAATTTCACTCGAAAATTTAGGGGGGTTCTGAACATTGGATTGTATATTAAAACAATAGACTTCCAGTATTCATAGATTCTGATTTTTGTACCAAATTTCATTCGAGTCGCTCCATTTGTTCGTGAGATATCGTCTCCACAGACTCACTGACACACACACACACACACACATACTTTCACACACACACACACACACACACTCACACAGACATCATCTCAAAAATGTTCGATTCGTGATCAGGGATGCTTAAAACGTGCTCTCCCGTCGAAAACTCGAATTCGAATTTTCGACCCCGTCACAATGCTTTACTTATACATTATATATATAAGGAAAATAAAAGTTATACAGATATTTATTTGACATTATATTCAATTCAGAATTTTCAAACATGTTATCTTCATCCGGCGACTTTTCGTGGTGTAAAACGCCATCAGCTTATAAAAATTGCCAAAAAAAATTAAATATCTCGTGAACGGATGATCTTCCACAAATGAGACTGATCTTGATATCAAAAGTTATGTATTTATTAATCAAGCATTTGATCAATTTATTACTTTCCTTATATACATAATGTATAAGGAAAGTATTGTGACGGGGTCGAAAATTCGAATTCGAGTTTTCGACGGGAGAGCACGTTTCAAGCATCCCTGATCACGAATCACACATTTTTGAAGTGATGTCTGTGTGTGTGTATGTGTGTGTGTGTGTGTGTGTGTGTGTGTGTGTGTGTGTGTGTGTGTGTGTGTGTGTGTGTGTGTGTGTGTGAAAGTATGTGTGTGTGTGTGTCAGTGGGTCTGTGGAGACGATAACTGACGAACGAATGGACCGATTCGAACCAAATTTGGTACAAAAATCACAATCTGTAAACACTGGAAGCCTATTGTTTTTATACGCAATCGAATGCTCAGAACCCCCCTAAATTTTCGAATGAAATTTTGAAAAAATCGTCAAAAAATCAAAACCGATATTAAAGTTACGCAAATAGACATTTCTTATGTAATTTTTCATTAGAAAACCATTGACATAAATTTTAGAACGCTAACATGAACTGTTCTCGAGATATTGCACATTTTTCAAAAAAATTATCAAAAAGTCATATAAAATAGAAAAAAAAAATTTCCTATTGAGAAACATGTTCACTTTTCATATATAATATCATGCTATAAATTGGGTGACATCATTCTCGTGGATCTAGCTCGTTCCATTCATGAAAAAAGATACTTTGAGTAATACTTTTGCATTTGAACACCAATCTATCTGCTGTAAGAACAACTTATTTCTTCGTCCATAACGTTTGGCGAGATTTTGGCGACGAAATGGGCGGAATGTCGCCAACTTGGCGACTTTTTGAAATGTTGCCAAATTAACGAACATCTCGCCAAATAGATAAAAATGACGCTAAATCAATGAAAATGACGACTAATTGTGGAAAATTCAATATCTAATAAGTTATATAATATATAAATATATAATAATAGTTCTATAATATATGTCGAAAATTTTAATATCTAATAAGTTATATATATATATATATATATATATATATATAACTTATTTCTTCTTCCATAACGCTTGGCGAGATTTTGGCGACGAAATTGGCGGAATGTCGCCAACTTGGCGACTTTTTGAAATGTTGCCAAATTAACGAAAATCTCGCCAAATGGATAAAAATGACGCTAAATCAATGAAAATGACGACTAATTGTCGAAAATATCAATATCTTGGAAAGAATATTAGTATCTACTAGAAGAAAAACCTATTTATTTTACTGTAAAAGTAGTAAATTCATTTCATTATATAAGGAAAGTCATGTGTTGCCCACATCAGATTTTTTATATATATTTAGTGTTTTATTACTTTCCTTATATACATAATGTGTAAATAAAGTATTGTGACGGGGCCGAAAATTCTAAGTTTTCGACTTGAGAGCACGTTTCAAGCAACCCCAATCACGAATCGAACATTTTTGAAGTAATGTCTGTGTGTGTGTGTGAAAGTATGTGTGTGTGTGTGAAAGTATGCGTGTGTGTGTGTGTGTCAGTAAGCCTGTGGAGACGATAACTGACGAACGAATGGACCGATTCGATCGAAATTTGGTACAAAAATCACAATAAATAAACACTGGAAGCCTATTGTTTTTATACGCAATCGAATGTTCTGAACCCCCCTAAATTTTCGAGTGAAATTTCAAAAAAATCGTCAAAAAATCGAAGCCGCTAATAAAGTTACGCAAGTACACATTTCTTATGTCATGTTTCATTAGAAAACGATTGACATAAATTTTAGACAGCTAACATGAACCGTTCTCGAGATATTGCACATTTTTCAAAAAAATATCAAAAAGTCATAAAATAGAAAAAAATATTTCCTATTGAGGAACATGTTCACTTTTCATATGTAATAATATGCTATAAATTTGGTGACATCATTCTCGTGGATCTAGCTCTTTCCATTCACGAGAAAAGATACTTTGTGTAATACTTTTGTATTTGAACGCCAATAGTCATGTATCTGCTATAAGAATAATTTATATCTTCGTTCATAACTCTTGGTGAGATTTTGGCGACGAATTTGGTGGAATGTCGTCAACTTGGTGACTTTTCTTAATGTTGCTAAATTAACGAAAAACTCGCCAAATGGATAAAAATGACGCTAAATCAATGACGACTCATTGATGATGACGACATGGAAAATGACTACTCATGAAAATTCAATATCTTGGAAGGAATATAAATAACAACTATAAAAATAATCTATTTTTTTACTGTAAAAGTAGTAAATTCATTGCATTATATAAGGAAAGTCATGTGCTGCCCACATCAGCTTTTTTTTTAATTTTGACGATTTTAAGCGCCATTTTGCAAAAGCGGTAAGTTCTATTTTCCCCAAGTCGTACCGAAATCTAATTAGTGCAAGAGTGTCTCACAAGTGACTAACTTAAGAAATTGTATAGAGTTTTGTCAAATACTTTTTGAACTAAAGTGAATACAGACAGATTGATAAACAGACGTCACGCTAAAAATAGTTTTACGAGTTTATATTTTATTCAGCTTTCGTGCTTAACTTGTTATTTTACCTTTTTTCATGAAATTTCTTCAGAGATATTTATTCCAAGTTGGCACAATCAAGTACATGAATCGGAATCATCAGTTTGATCTATATATGCATACAATTACGTAAAGTTTTTTGCATCGACAAGTAATAGAATTTATACAAGTTGTAGGATATTGAAAAATGTATCATTCTATAACGTTTAAGCTCAAGTACCCTAAGCATAGAACCCTAAGCATAGCATTTTTAAATTGCCTATAATCAACTCACAGATACGTGATACTGAATAAGGAACCACACGGGTTGCATTCAAACTATGACAAAAGTAGCAACGGAGGTTTGTTTATTTTCCCGTGGTCTGCAAGCACACGGTGCAAAAATTCTGATGTGCGCAACACATGACTTTCCCTGCATAGTCATATTCACGTTCTCTTTATTTCTTCAATAATTCATTATATTGAGTTCAATTGCACAAAACAACGTCTATAATTATTTAAAATGACACTGACTTTGCATTTTCAATTCAATTTTCGTTCTCAGTTGGTAACTGGCCTTTTTTTCAAAGGTGGCTTAGCGAAAATGCGAAACAACTATATACCGAGAATGGCTAGCCCTAATGTAATGAGGTGGTTGGTCTTATTCTTTTCATCGTTAAAAATTACATATAAAACAAGCATTTAATTGATATATTTGAGTATACGTAGTTTTTTATTTTAGATTTTGATCATTTTTACTGGCCATTTCGCAAAAAAAAACAGCAGGTTATTTTATTTCAAATCATACCAAATTTAATCACCAGGATAACCCACAAGTGACTTATCAATAAAATTTTATAAAATTTGATCTATTACTTTTCAGCTAGAGTGTAATATACAAGCAATTTTTGCGGGTCATTTCGCAAAAAAGGCGGGTTGTTTTATCCCAAATCGTACCCAAAACTAATCAGTACCAGAGTCACACACAAGTGACTTACATAACAATTTTTATTAAATTCGGTCGGTTAGTTACTCAGTTAGAGTGGATACATACATTGCACAGATAGACACACAGACAGGCAGACACACAGACACACACACAGACAGGCAGACACACAGACACGCACACACAGACAGACAGGCAGGCAGGCAGGCAGACACACAGACAGACAGACAGACACACAGACACAAACACAGACAGACAGACATACACAGACGTCACGCTAAAAATAGTGTTTTCGTGTTCTAGATGTTCCAAAGCGTGTAAATCCGTCGAAAACTCGAGTTGCGATTTTCGACATGATTCCAATACTTTTCCTATACATTACCATGTATTGCAAGGAAAATTAAAATACTAAACCCCAATCAATTTCTATTTCGATTCTATATAAAAATCGATTTCTATTTAGTTCGAGCGCTATTGTAAGCAACCTTGGTGCCCCAGCGAACAACGGATCTTCATATTAGATAACCGATGCTCTGCCATTGGGGCGGAATTGCAAACTGTTATCGAAGTGGACTCTTCAGAATTATTGCGGGTAAAAGAACAATCAAACCCTCCTTATAAGTTCATTATTCATAGTAGAGCAAATTTAAGGATACCTTTGAATAAGGGAAAAACCTTCTCTTCTTCATGTATTATAAAGAAAGTAAAAGTAATTAAAAGGAATAAAATGATAACATACCTTCCTTTTCAACATCATCAAAGGAGAGGACTGTAGCAAACAGGCAAACAAATACCAAAGCGAATTTCATCATCTTGAATAATAATTAAAAAATAATTAGGTGTAGTTGTAATATAGTAAATATATGGTATATAAGGCAATAATAAATTGTTATTTTATATAAATACAACCTACTATTAGATAATTTTAACTATTTTGAATTACGCCTAACTACCAATCAACCGGTTTTATCACTATTGATTGTCCCTCTCTACGAACATCTTTTGTTAATAAGATGCATATGCAATAAGGTATGTCGAAAAAATCGATTTTTTTTTCAAATTTTATAAAAGTGCGATATATTAAAAATATCCTCTTTAAACCCCATCATTAATTACGTAGAAGGCTCTGCAATAGCGATTATAGTAAGAATATAAGAGGTCGGGACAGAGTTCTTACATTGGGAAAGAATTTTTCTGGAAATTGAATTTCGTAAATTGTTGCCACGATATCTCATGCAGTTTTAAACTGATTTATTAAAAATTTAGCACAGTTATTTCAGACAATAACACGTAATAAGCCATTTCATTGATTTTTGATCGACATTTTCCTTGCAATTTTATCGTGAAACATAAACAAACCTTTGAGCGAAAATTCGTTTAAATGGCCACCGTTATTTTTTCTCGCGTTAAATATGAAATACTAAATCATTTCATGTAAATGTCCTAAATTTAGTATTTGCTCAACGTTTTGTGTTTAAAAAAACGTATTAAAAGTGTCATTTCAACCGGTTAGAAAATGCATCTTACTTAGATCACTGCTATTTACAGAATTCAATGGAATTTTTCAACAAAAATTTCTTAATTTGCATTTCATTATACTGTTTTTCTAAATAAGTACCCGGTTTAACCCTACCTTGGAGTCAAACCGTGTACTTAATAAGTATTTAGTAAAAAATAACTGTTACATTTTCATCAAATTTTGTTCTATACAATCGTTACAAAAATGTACAAATTCTTACAGGTGGAAAAAACAACTGTTTTTCTAATATATTTTGAAACAGTAGGTGATTAAGCATCGCTTCTTAACTTTGCTTGACTCTCTTCCATCCAATTTTTAAAAATGTGCAATATTCGAGATAGGTTCATGCTAGCTAGCTTTCTAAAGTTTACGTCAATCGTTTTCTAATGAAAAATTGCATAGGAAATAGCTAATTGCGTAACTTTATTAAATATTTTGATTTTTTATGATTTTTTTCAAAATTTCACTTGAAAACCTAGTGGGGTCCTAAACATTCGACTGCGTTTAAAACCAATAGGCTTCCAGTATTCACAGAATGTAATTTTTGTACCAAATTTCGTTCAGATCGCTCTATACGTTCGTCAGATATCATCTCCACACACACACAGACATCACCTCAAAAACATTTGATTCGTATTTAGGGATGCTCGAAACGTGCTCTCCCGTCGAAAACTCGAATTCGAATTTTCGACCCCTTCACAAGACTGTCCTTATACATTATATAATGTATATAAAGAAAGTAACAATAATGAGGTATAAGAGAAAAACAACTTGATTCCGTAGGAATAAGTATGTGCTGAACAAAACATATTTTATGACCTGTAATTAATAATCAAGAGTGCTGTCATAGATTTTGATATCGATATGATACAATGAGCATGAAGAGAAACTAAATATACGTGGAATATATTTGACAAAATAGGATCATATTTTACTTTTTGACAAGTCCACTTTTTGACAAGTAGAAAACTTAGAAAACTTAACGTAATGTGGTTTCCGAAACATTTCCAGAAACAAATCGTAGCGTGCAAAACAAATAATAAATGTCCTAGTCAGAGCAAGTCGAAGTTCCCACTAACAGTATCCGAATTTTTGTAACACAAATTGCATCAGGTCCAAGTTTACGACTGTTTCCTTGAATTATATTTCAACTTTACAGCAGAGTTTTTATTTTTCTCCTTTAATAAAAAGTTCGTGAGTTTCTTTCAAGGGTCTTCATTGCTTCCTAGACAAGATTTCAAGAGTAATTTTTTTCATGCTCATTCGACAAGGAAGGAGCAATAAGAACTAAGATGGCAATCTAAGATCAATACAAAATTCGATACATAAAATCTGAAAAATACCATGGCACTAAATAAAAACTCGGTGTGAGCAGTACATGACTTTACTGCTGATTTTTCAGATTAATGTTGTTTCATTTTTTTTATTTATTAAAATAAATGTTATCCCATAAAATAATAAAGTAAAGCAGTACTCACTTCACATTATATCCAGTTAACAATTTTTAAATAATTTGCTTTTTATGTGGTATCTTAATACATTTTAAAATTTGCCAACTCATCAAAATTATGGATAAAATAATAGAAACGAGGTCGAAAATTCTAAACCAATTTTCCTCAGAAAAGTACTTTTTAAGCTTCCCTGAACTCAGATGGAAGTTTTTTAAGATGGTGTGTGTGTGTGTGTGTGTGTGTGTGAGAGAGAGAGAGAATGTTAATTCAATATCTCAAGAACGCATGGAGCGTTTCGTACATGATTTGGCACGATTATTAAAATCTATAAATATTGGAATTTATTTTAAACATGATCGAATGTTGAAAAGACCTCTCAGTTTTCGAGTGAAATTTTAAAAATCATTAAAATATCAGAACATTTAATAATATTACATATTTTATGTAGCTTTTCATTAGTAAACGTAATATATAAACTTTAGGAATCTAGCATGAACCTTTCTCGAGATGTTGCACGTTTCTCAAATAAATGTATCAAAAAAATTACATAAAATTAAAAACAGTAAAACTATTTGGGCATATGATCACTTTCCATATGCAATATTTTGCGATAAATCTGTTAACATCATTCTCGTAGGTACCTTACAAATACCTTGGGTAGATCTAACGGTCTGAGTCGAAAAAAGATCAATATGCGAATAGAAATGTCAACCATTAAGATTCTTCTGTTCATATCGCCTGTCATATGTTTCGCATCTGTTTTATAATGATAATTGCATTATATTTTTCATACAATATCCATATTTTTTCCATGTAATTCAAATAAATTCATAAATATAGTGTAAAAATATTGTATTATAATAATATATTATATAGTATATTATATAGTTATATATTAATGTATAAATATATTATTTTACTTTATATCTTTAATGGTATTTATAAGCTTCTGTTTTGTTAGACATGCATTTTTATATATTTTAGTTAATCTGAAAATTTTAAATGATGAACAGAGGTTAATTAACAAATAATAGAACAACTATGGAAATCAAAGGGACGTCACGAGTGTAAAATCATGAACACAAATGTGCCGTGAAACTAAATAGATTAGAAATAAATGTTCACATCTAATCCATTGTGTCCAAATCTAATTCATTGATAATTCAATTTTCAACAACATTCTATAATTTTCCTATATATACTATACACTATGATATGAAGGACATTTACAAATTCAAACTGTTGTGAACACTCAATCCTTTTCATCTGCAGTCTATTTTCCCCCTCCTTACTACTATCGTCTGCTTCGAAGCCCGGCGGAGAAAACACGATGACGTCACCCCTCTATGACATTCCCGTAGGGTTGCCAGAATTATGACGTTCAAGAAGGTTTGCCCAATTTGGAAACTTCTCGAATATTCGAGAAGCATCTCCAAATAACGATTATTCTACATCATAGGAGATATTTCCAGAAGTTTCCATGGAGAGTCTATAAAAAGGAATCAACGTTCAGTCGGAGTTAAATTGACACGATACGAGCAACAGTGAACTGTGACTTTTGTCAATGTTTTGAAAATAGTAGCCGGTGTTTTATGAAAATATTTTCGGCAGTATTTTGATAATAATATCGCTTACTTTGGGAAATTAGTGGAGCATTTAAGTGCTGTCTGATTGTACATTGTTCCTGTTTACTTTATGTATTCGTAACAATAAGCAGATTATTCAACGCTCATAAAATTCGATTTTGAATTAAATACATTCTTACCTTCTTCGTCGATGGTGTAAATCTAGTATACTTGGTAAATGAGGATGTGTTTTATACAGTTACTATTACAGTTATTATACCGTTTTATATGATTGTTTATCTATCAGAATTTCATATTACATCTTAATCGGATAAAATAAAAAATTTCAATTCATACATCATTTATCGAGTTTGATAGGTTGACAGTATAATGACGTATAACATGTTTGACAATACCACTAAAATTTTGAATCCTCGTCAAGGTTAAATAGCCACTTCTAAAATATTCCATTTTAAGTGGTAATTTTAGCAGTAGCTACTTCTGCGACAGACTTATAGGTTGTAAGTAGCAGATGTTTTTTACTTTATAGAAATATGAGCTGATATCGATTAATCCAGATGGCAAACTGTGGGATGGTTTATAGGGAAAGTATCGAGTTGTCTGTAATTTCAAAACTGAGTTTAGGACTTTATTAAATGCTGCTTTTTTCTAGCTGATTCTATAAAACAAAACTGTATATGTCTTTACGATTATTACAACGCATTTTAAAAATTTTGTATTATTAATCAAGCTGGAACGTTTAAACGATATAAAATGCTTTAAAGTAGCCAAGCCTGTTATCAACTCCAAAACTTTAAACTCCATTGATGTAAATCTTGGTTTGAACCATAATTGTTTTTTTATCAATTTTTTGGTTTAAATCAAAGTTTAAAATATGGTTTTATAGTTATATTTTAAATAATATCCCGGTTTTTCTCTCAACCCTGGTTAATATAAAAAAAATTCATTTCTCGTAGTTGGCAACAAGCAGAATATAATAAAAACGTTTCTCGTATTGAGGAAGTTTGCAGCTACCTAAATCCATAAAAACTAAAAAGTTAGCGATATAATAGCTTTAAAACACGTTATCTCAGTTGTAAAATTGCCGATAACTGAACCTTTTCCTCTAAACCAGCACATTTCTCGTTACGTGTTAAAGGCAAACACTAATGTGAGCAGTAGGTGGTTTTACCTTCTGATTTAAATTCATATTTTCTCCTTTTACTTTTTCTGTATGTGCGAGAGCCAGTAGTTAAATTTTTAGAATGTGGCAATACCAGAAATAACAGCTTTCAATGCAGACGATATTTTAAAATTTGAACTTTCACGTTTGCCGTTCATTGCTATAAAATTATTTTTGCGACGGCGTTTTGCAGTGAATAAGGTAGTGGCAATGCATGGATTTAAGTAAAAGGAATTATGGAGCTATGACTTTTATTATGATTTTCGACAATGGTTGACACAGCAACAGTGTGTCGATCGAATGAATTCGACTTTTGGTGATGAAGTACCATCCAAAGCAACAATTTACAATTGGTGCAAAGAATTCCATTTTGGACTTAGGAGTCTTAGTGAATTTCTTGAAGATTTGCCAAGAACTGCTGTGACACCAAAAAACACTTATGCTGTGCAACAACTATAGATCTTTAAGTCACATATGATGAAATCGAGGCACCTTTGTACATATTAAGGACCAGGATGCATTCAGTTTTACGTGATCATTTAAAAGTCAAAAAGGTATGTATGCGTTGGATTTCACATAATGTAATTGAAGCTCATAAGGATGCTCGTGTCAAATGGTGCAAGGAAAATCTCAGATTCAACTTTGGTGCCTCAAAACATATCTTTGACATTGTAACAGATGACGAAGCGTGGATTATTTATTCCTATGAACACGAAACAAAACAACAATCTACTGTTTGGGTTTTTCAAAGTCAACTCAATCCTATAAAAGTTGTTCGTGCACGAAGTGTTTCCAAGAAAATGATTCCTTCATAATTTGGTAAATCCGGCCGTGTTGCAATCGTTGCTTTGGACTATCGTAGAACAGTAAATGCTGATTGGTATACGACAATTTATTTGCCCGAAATAGTTGCTCAAATCAGAATAATAATGCTAAACGTCGCAGCATTCTACATCATGACAACGAAAGCGTACATACTGCATTTCAAACTATTAATTATTTGAAGCATGAAAAAATTGATTTGATGAGTCATTGTCTTTATTCATCTGATTTAGCACCCAATGATATTTTTCTTGTTCCCAGCAATCAGAAATAAAATACGGGGTCAAATATTGAACAATCCAGGAGAAGCAGATGAAGCTTATAAATTACTTGTTTCTGCTATACTAACTTCTAAATGGCATAACTGTTTTGAAAATTGGTTTATTCAAATGAAAGAATGTATTGATGCCACAGGCAAATATTTTGAAAAGCAATAAAACGATTTATTTTCCATACAAAAATATTTTGTGTAATAATTTCTAAAAACTTAAATACTAGCCTACGTATAGTATGGTATTGTGATGGGTCCGAAAATTAGAACGCTACAATTCTCGACTGATTTATTTTTAAATTTACCAATTATGGTACTTATGAATTACTCTGTATTCATTAGATTTGGGGGACATTCGGAACAATGTAAATTTTCTGAAATATCCTGCAAAACTGAAAAACCGATTCGAAAAAATAAATAATGCTAAACCGCATCATATAATTTTGTGTTATATGGAATTTTTTTTTAAATAAGCGAATGAATTGACTTTTAGTATATTAAAATAAAGTATTAATGTAATAAATATTCGGAGCTCAATAATGCCCACTCATTTATTTATGAGCACTGCCCTCTGTTCGCTAAAGCTCACCATCCCCCGTAACTCGCTTCGCGAGTCGAGAGGCTTAGCCTCCTACACGTTACACGTTGGCGCTCGCAGAGCTCGCTTTGCGAGCTCTTTCATTCTGCCTACTACACAGACGTAATACGTCCGTTGGGGCAATATTTTATTCGCTAGTACTCACCAGCCCCAGATCGAGCTTCCTGACCTTTACGTTTTGTCGCTTGTTCGTTGCACAGTGACAAAAAATCGCGTTTCTTTTCTTTAAATCCTTACTTATTTTAAAATATTATTTTTTAATAATTTTTATTTTGAAATGACAACAGCGTTATGTTTGCAAACACCTGGAACTTGGCGTTATACTCGCAATCTCCTGGAACTCGAGGGTTCCATCTCCAGTCCGCTCTTTAACCGCCCGATTTCGCTTAACGAGCTTTTTCTTCACGGAAGCTACGCATGTGTATTAGTTTAGGGGCTTACTTCCTGCTGGCTGAAGCTCACTAAACCCCGTAACTCGCTTCGCGAGTCAGGATTGATTCCTACTCGTTCGCTGTCGATTCCTACTCGTGATTCCTACTCAATGGCTGATTGATTCCTACTCGTTGATTCCTACTCGATTGATTCCTACTCGTTGGCTGTCGATGAGCTCGCTTCGCGAGCGGTTTGTAGCCGACAGCTACGCAGGCTTAATACGCCCATTGGGACCTACTCCTAATCGTTAACATTCACCAACTGTGAAAGATTGCCCGACTATGCGCCCACTCAACTCGTGCGGCCCACACGAAAGCATTTGTATACTCTGCATGCTACTACTCACCAAGTCCCGGGATTTTCTCCCACTGTCTATTATCACTCATTTACCGCCAATGCTCGCTTCGTAAGTGTTTTCATTATACCTGCGTATCGGCCTTACAAACAAACAGAGCGTTTTCCAAGCATTATTGTCATGAACAAATACGCTTCATTGCTGAAAATGCTGTTGCCATTTCAAAAGAAGTAATATTTTAATGAAACTGAATAACTAATGTATTTCTAATTATTAGAATCAATAATTAAATATTACTGTTTCTGTAATGGCAACAGCTTTTGCAATAATGGCAGATTAGATTTTGAAGATACAACAAAGAAAATAATATCTTCATACAAAAGTAGTGCCAAAAATTTTTCATTTCAAAATTGTATAAAAAATAGAAATTTCTATTCGATTATAACCAAAATAGAAGGCGATACACAGCAATATATTCTAAATCATCATACCAAATTGCAAATCATTTGATGCTATAGATATGGCGCTGGCCTTGACAGAAAATCTCTATGTTTTAAAAGGATTTGTTCAGCGGCTGCACCGAGCTTTTTTATAATAGAGATATGGATATTGTTGTATCAATGTAACGATATCAATATTTCGTTCTTACTGTATATCGATACAATAAAATTCGGATTAATACGTATGGCATTAACATTTGGCCTCAAAATGTGATCATATTTCATTTTAGAGACTTTATTTTTTAATTTCGAAAAACTACAAATAGTGATTTTAATACATCGATAAAAGTAATTCGAAAATTACCTTTTTTACTTCGAGTTATTTGAATAGATTTTATGAGCCTCTATGAATAAGAGTTTTATATTTATATTAATTATTATTAAATTTCTAGATTACTGGCAATTCTATGTTTGTTAAACTGAAATACTTACTTTAGATTCATTAAAACAATTGTCTTATAATCATTATGCTCTCAAATTGTGCTTATAATGTATCAAGCTATTAAAATAGGTTTTGAGCTTTTGTGAATAAGAGTTATATATTCATATTAATTATTATTAAATTTCTGAATTACAGGAAATTCCACGTTTGATAAACTAGAATACTTTAGATTCATTAAAATAATTGTGTTATAATCATTATGCTCTCAAATTGTGATTATATTTTTGTGAGACCAGAAATATGTGAGACCAGAAATTGATCTCACAATTTGGTGAGACCGCTTTATGCCGTTTATTTATTGTGGCCAAAACAGCAAACAATGCTGCCAGTCTGGATGGCACCGGGTTTTACAACCCATGAACCTAAAGGTCAGAAAACCACAAATTTAGGAGCGCCAAGACAAGGGGGCCGAGCTGGCCCTTACGAGGATGTAGAATGGTTCCATTGGTTAAAGGATTAGCCAATGGAGAAAGTACTTGTTACGTCACATTCAATGCTTCAAATGAAAGCAAGGGGGGAAATGACGCCCCCGAGAAAGTGGAGAGCCACAGCCTGTGACCCGAGAATCAGAGAGATGCTAACATGACTTGTAACAGATAACTTATAGAATATGGCTAAGAGAGAGTACACTTAAAAAGATGCTGATGAACAGTTGTTCAGAGTTGACTTGTGCAGATACGTAATTATGACTTGTGGAGAGAACAGCCTAAGAGCATGAAATAAGTGGAGTTTTTTTATTAGCAGTAGTTGATGAAGTTACGAGTGGGCGCATTACACTGCGAGTTGATACGAGTAACAACTATAGACGAGATTAACCACGTGCTGCTATCAAGGACCAAATTGAAGGTATGTTTTCCTCAATCATCCATATCAAACATATTGACAATTTGCTCAATATCATATTGATATTTTCCTCAATACCCCCTCAAACATATTGACATAATATTCGATTCAAGTACGATTTGTATTTTCACGACCTCAAACTTGTCAAATTTCATTTATTGCATGTAACATTAATTAACACCAAACGTACCGACACCTAATATACAAGGTGTCCCAAAAAGATTGAAACGCGCTTTAATTCTTTACCTGTTGGAGATAAGTGGGCAATGTAAATTGCAAAAATTTTGAAAGTAAGGTAGGAAATAAGACTACGTACTATTTATGAAATAGTTCTCCCATTCATTTTTAAAAAGTTACACCTTTTAAATTTTTATACGACCCCCTTAGACAAACTGGGTCAATCAGAAATTTTTTATTTTTAATGCAACAAGATCATTAAAAAACATCATATCTGTATCTTTAAAATCAACTGAATTATGATAAAGGAAAAAATCACTTTTCCGTACCATGTGAATGGCTGTTTCATCAGTGAAAATAGGGATCATAAACAAATTGATGATGGAAATTGTTTAAATAAAAAAAATACTTAAAAGTACTTAATTAATAAAAAGTACTTAGTTATTGAAAAGTACTTAAGAATCCGTGATTGCATCGTGAGCCTACGCGGAATTCGTAAAATGTATTATCATCCAGTTTTATATATTTTGTGATATGTCACAAATTTACATTTCTAATTTTATATAGGGTTCCCATTCACAATGTTCAATTTTCAATTAAATATACCTCGCTCAATTTTAAAGATACAGATATGCACTTTTTTTAATGATCTTGTTGCATTAAAAATAAAAATTTTCTGATTAACCAAATTTGTCTAAGGGGGTCGTATAAAAATTTAAGAAGTGTAACTTTTTGAAAATGAATGGGAGGGCTATTTTATTAACGTAGTCTTATTTCCTACCTTACTTTCAACATTTTTGCAATTTTCATTGCCCACTTATCTCCAACAAGTAAGGAATTAAAGCGTGTTTCAATCTTTTTAGGACACCCTGTATACTTATTAGTACCGTAACAGGTCAAATGACCGATTTTTAGATAAAAACTCTATTTTTTCTGACTGAATACAGGTAAAATTGATTTTAGTAAGGAAATATTAAACAAAATAACTTTAAGGTAATAGACTCCATTCGGTTCCTAAATCACGATTTGCTTCTTCTATCGTGCATGTTCTTATATGTTTCATAATACGGTGGCCAATTATCAACGAAAATGCAGTCTTCCCTTTACCCTTTATAATATTACGTTTTGTATATCCCGTTGGACCTGATTCTTCCCTGAAAATGTTATGAAATGCTGCTCTCCCAGATGTAACACCTATTTGCATTTCTCCCCAAACAGTGCCATCAATCGAAATATAATATTCATTTTTTCATTCTCATTTTCAGAACTCGGAGAGTAATCTCATTCTTTTTCCTCCTCTACGTATTATATTCACAATATTCTCCTCTCCATCGTCGGTATCTGTAGGCTCACACACAGTGTCAAATAGATCATTATCATTTTCAAAAAACCTGATATGGGCAACACATGACTTTCCTTATATAATGCAATGAATTTACTACTTTTACAGTTAAAAAAAATGTTATGCTTATAGTAGAGAGTTATATTCTTTCCAAGATATTGAATTTTCTTTAATTAGTCGTCATTATCATTGATTTAACGTCATTTTTATCCATTTGGGGAGATTTTCGTTAATTTGGCAACATTTAAAAAGTCGCCAAGTTGGCGACATTCCGCTAAATTCGTCGCCAAAATCTCGCCAAGCGTTATGGACGGAGAAATAAGTTATTCTTACAGCAAATAAATGACTATTGGCGTTCAAATACGAAAGTATTACTCAAAGTATCTTTTCTCGTGAATGGAACGAGTTAGATCAATGAGAATGATGTCACCAAATTTATCGCATGTTATTACATATGAAAAGTAAACATGTTTCTCAACAGTTAATATTTTTTTTAATTTATGGATTATTTTGATAAATTTATTTGAAAAATACGCAATATCTCGAGAACGGTTCATGCTAGCGTTCCAAGGTCAATCGTTTTCTAACGAAAATTTACATGAGAAACATCTATTTGCGTAACTTTATTAGCGGTTTTTATTTTTTGATGATTTTTTCAAAATTTCACTCGAAAATTTAGGGGGGTTCTGAACATTCGAGTGTGTTTTAAAACAATAGGCTTCCAATATTCATGAATTGTGATTTCTGTACCAAATTTCATTCGAATCGCTCCATTCGTTCGTGAGTTATCGTCTCCACGAACTCATTGACACACACACACACACCACACACAGCCACCACCTCAAAAATGTTTGATTCGTGATCAGGGTTGCTTGAAAGGTGCTCTCACGTCGAAAACTCGAATTCAAATTTTCGACCCCGTTACAATACTTTCCTTGTACATTATGTATATAAGGAAAGTAATATTATATCTTCATTTTCAGAAAGTTTACCTTTATCCATTTCCGAAAACTCATCGCCTATGGTATTTATTTTTTCTAAGAACTCGGTGTCTTGAATATTTCAAAATTTTTCAGGGTGACAATTAGGAATAGAGTAAAACTATGAAACCAAAATATAAACTAACTAGTAATACTCTTAATTTTTGTCCCGTTTCCTTGCAACTTGAAATTTTAAGCACTTTATTGAAATTTTAATACACAATTATTACTTTCCTTATATACATAATGTAGTATAAGAAAGCATTGTGATGGGGGTCGAAAACTCGAATTCGAGTTTTCGACCGGAGAGCACTTTTCACATCATCCCTAATCAGAAATCAAACATTTTTGAGGTGATTGTGTGTGTGTGTGTGTGTGTGTGTGTGTGTGTGTGTGTGTGTGTGCGTGTGTGTGTCAGTGAATCTGTGGAGACGATATCTCACGAACGAATGGAGCGATTCGAATAAAATTTGGTACAAAAATCACAATCTATGAATACTAGAAGTCTATTGTTTTTAAACGTAATCGAATGTCCAGAACCCCCCTAAATTTTTGAGTGAAATTTGAAAAAATCATCAAAAAAATCAAAACCTTTAACAAAGTTACACAAATAGACATTTCTTATGTAATTTTACCTTAGAAAACGATTGACATAAACTTTAGAACGCTAGCCTGAACCGTTCTCGAGATATTGCACATTTTTTAAATAAATTTATCAAAAAAATCGCATAAGTTAAAAAAAGTATATTAACTGTTGAGAAACATGTTCACTTTTCATATGTAATATCATGTGATAAATTTGGTGACATCATTTTCGTGGATCTAGCTCGTTCCATTCATGAGAAAAGATACTTTGAGTAACACTTTTGCATTTGAACGCCAACAGTCATTTATCTGCTATAAGAATAACTTACTTCTCCGTCCATAACGCATGGCGAGATTTTAGCGACAAATTTGGCGGAATGTCGCCAACTTGGCGATTTTTAAATGTTGCCAAATTAACGAAAATCTCGACAAATGGATAAAAATGACGCTAAATTAATGAAAATGACGATTAATTGACGAAAATTCAATATCATTGAAAGTATATAAGTATCTACTATAAGAAAAACCTATTTTTTACTGTAAAAGTAGTAAATTCATTGCATTTTATAAGTCATGTGTTTCCCACATCAATTTTTTTTAATTTAGCTTACTACGCAACAGTCCTTGCAGAAATGTGCAGGAAACTGATGAAAATATGTGGAATGTGCATGTACATCACATTTTCTGACCCGATAAACTTATAAGGCAATACATTTTTCTCCCGGTCAAATGACCGGTCATGGTAGGTAACGGTGTATTATGTGTCTTTTTCATATAAACACAAGAAAAACAAGAAAGATCAATCATGCATAAGCATTGATTATGAAGCACTTTCCAACGGAAATGTAATTTCATTTAAAAATTTCTAAAATGTGATACATTAAGTGGTGATATCTTTTACATTATCACAGTACAACAGTAATTTATTATACTTAAATATTTAAAACTGTATCGAAATATAAATCATCTGTTTCTTTATGCAAAATCAATGAATATTTCATTCATATAACTTGTATTCCAGACTCCAGAGCTAAATAATTTTGTGTGAAAAAAATTCAGCAATTCTGTTGTAATTCATCTTACAATCGCTTGAGATTTTTGCATTCTGCATATGTTAAAATTAGGCTTCGTTGAAGAAATAATAAAAGTTTAGGGATCATTTAAAATCACAACTATTGTAATTCCATAGGTACGGAATTTAGATACACAGATAATACACAGATAATATATGTGCGTATGTGTATGTACTCAAAGTATTAAAATCGTGCCGAAGATCGGAACTCGAATTTTCAAAGGATCTACACGTTTTGGGACTTCTAGAACACGAAAATACTATTTTTAGGAAGACGTCTGTGTGTGTAAGGGTGTATCTGTGTATGTTTCTGTGTGTCTGTGAGGATATTATATCCACTCTAATTGAAAAACTAATGGACCGAATTTCATACAATTTGGTAGTTATGTTTTTTGTGGGAAATCCTGATGTTCATTAGATTATAGTACGATTCGTAATAAAAGAATCTGCCTTCTATGCGAAATGGCCGCAGAAATTGCCTTTATGCACTCTAGCTAAAAACTAATGGAACAAATTTAACAAAATTTGGTGTATAATATTTCTATAACCTACAAGTGATTTATATACCAAATTTAACAAAATTTTGTATATAAATAATTTGTAGGTTATTCTAGTACGATTCGGGAAAAAGGAACGGGCTATTTTTGCGAAATGGCCCGTAAAAATCGTTAAATATAAAAATAAAAGACTACGTGTGCTCGATTATATCAATTAAATTCCTATTTTATACGTGATTTTTGACAACAAAAAGAATAAGACTAACCCCATTACTTTAGGGCTAGCCGTTCTTGAGATATTCTAGTTTTATCGCGTTTTCGCTACGCCACCTTTGGCAATAAGTCCAGCTATCAAATGAGAACCAAATTTAAGTTTAACGTGTAAATTCAATGTAATTTAAAATACTTATGATTGTTATTTTGTGCAGATAAACTCAAATTATTATTGAAGAAATAAAGAGAACGAATATGAGTCTGCAGGGAAAGACATGTGCTGTCCACATCAGAATTTTTAACAATATTACAACAATGATTTATAGAAGTGAACGGGGATTATTTTCAGGCCATTTCGAAAAAAATGTATGATCTATATTTAAAGATCCATGAAATTTTTGTCGAATAAAATGTTCAACAAATTTAAGCTGTGCACCAAATTTTAACTCTCTAGGACGTAGGAAAGTGCATTAAAAATGCCATCAAATAAGCATATCATGAAGAGTTATATAAAATTAAAAAAGAATAAAAAATTGCTATCTACCAAATTTATTACTTTCCTTATATACATAATGTATAAGGAAAGTATTGTGACGGGGTCGAAAATTCGAATTCAAGTTTTCGACGGGAGAGCACGTTTCAATCATTCCTGATCACGAATCAAACATTTTTGGAGTGATGTCTGTGTGTGTGTGTGTGTGTGTGTGTGTGTGTGTGTGTGTGTGTGTGTGTGTGTGTGTGTGTGTGTGTGTGTGTGTGTGAAAGTATGTGTGTATGTGTGTGTGTGTGTCAGTGAGTCTGTGGAGACGATAACTGACGAACGAATGGACCGATTCGAACCAAATTTGGTACAAAAATCACAATCCGTAAACACTGGAAGCCTATTGTTTTTATACGTAATCGAAAGTCCAGAACCCCCCTAAATTTTCGAATGAAATTTTGAAAAAATCGCCAAAAAATCAAAACCGCTAATAAAGTTACGCAAATAGACATTTCTTATGTAATTTTTCATTAGAAAACGATTGGCATAAATTTTAGAAGGCTAACATGAACCGTACTCGAGATATTGTACATTTTTCAAAAAAATTATGAAAAAGTCACATAAAAAAAAATTCCTATTGAGAAACATGTTCACTTTTCATATGTAATACCATGCGATAAATTGAGTGACAACATTCTCGTGGATCTAGCTCGTTCCATTCATGAAAAAATATACTTTGAATAATACTTTTGTATTTGAACGCCAATAGTCATTTATCTGCTGTAAGAATAACTTTTTTCTTAGTGCATAACGCTTGGCGAGATTTTGGCGACGAATTTGGCGGAATGTCGCCAACTTGGAGACTTTTTGAAATGTTGCCAAATTAACGTAAATCTCGTCAAATGGATAAAAATGACGCTAAATCAATGAAAATGACAACTAATTGTCGAAAATTCAATATCTTGGAAAGAATATTAGTATCTACTATAAGAAAACCCAATTTTTTACTGTAAAAGTAGTAAATTCATTACATTATATAAGGAAAGTCATGTGTTACCCACATCAGATTTTATACATAATGTATAAGGAAAGTATTGTGACGGGGTCGAAAATTCGAATTCGAGTTTTCGACGGGAGAGCACGTTTCAAGCATCCCTGATCACGAATCAAACATTTTTGAAGTGATGTCTGTGTGTGTGTGTGTGTGTGTGTGTCAGTGGGTCTGTGGAGACGATAACTGACGAACGAATGGACCGATTCGAACCAAATTTGGTACAAAAATCACAATCCGTAAACACTAGTAGCCTATTGTTTTTATACGCAATCGAATGTTCAGAACCCCCTGAATTTTCGAATGAAATTTTGAAAAAATCGTCAAAAAATCAAAACCACTAATAAAGTTACGCAAATAGACATTTCTTATGTAATTTTTCATTAGAAAACGATTGACATAAATTTTAGAGCGCTAACACGAACCGTTCTCGAGATATTGCACATTTTTCAAAAGAATTATCAAAAAGTCATATAAAATAGAAAAAAAATCCTATTGAGAAACATGTTCACTTTTCATATGCAATATCATGCGATAAATTGGGTGACATCATTCTCGTGGATCTTGCTCGTTCCATTCACGAAAAAATATACTTTGAGTAATACTTTTGTATTTGAACGTCAATAATTATTTATCTGCTGTAAGAATAACTTATTTCTTCGTCCATGACGCTTGGCGAGATTTTGGCGACGAAATTGGCGGAATGTCGCCAACTTGGCGACTTTTTAAATGTTGCCAAATTAACGAACATCTTGCCAAATGGATAAAAATGACGCTAAATCAATGAAAATGAACACTAATTGTCGAAAATTCAATATCTTGGAAAGAATATTAGTATCTACTATAAGAAAAACTTATTTTTTTTACTGTAAAAGTAGTAAATTCATTACATTATATAAGGAAAGTCATGTGTTGCCCACATCAGATTTTTTAATATATGGACTATGCATTGCTTAGTAGCTGCAAGCAATATTTCTATGTGACTGAATTTAGTGTCCCATGTAGTTGGAGGTATGTGCGGATTTCAGTATGCTCATATGACAAGTATAGAATTAATGTAAGATTCGCGTTAACAAGGGTGATCACCACTCTGGTCTCAAAATAATAAATAAAGCTGAGGTCTCACAAATATAAGAGAAGATATCCCATTGTTAGAAGTTAATGAAATGATTTTGTATTAGATAACGGTAATGTTTGTAAACACTAAAGTAAATTCTAATATAATTAAATAAAGAATGCATATGTGAAAATTACTAGATTGTCTTTAATGACTAGACAAATTATATTTTCTTTGCAGCAAAGGTAAGTAGTCTCTCACTGAATACTGAAGAAAATAAGAGAGTTGTAGGGTATAGGGTTAACAAATTAATGCCCGAGATTCTACTGTACGCAAAATTTATAATTTAATACAACGTACGACACCAAAAATTCTACTTCACAGATTATTGCACTCAATCTCTCAATTTCAAAATGCACAAAATATAATAGTACATAGACAATAGTGACTCCATATGCATTGCGTTCTTGAATACTAAAGCAGCGAAGGTAAATACTGAAGAAAGCTCCACTCACTGAAGAAAATGGGAGGATTTAAGGATTAAAAATACAATTTTTCCGATATTTTACTATACGCAAAATTAATGCACCAAAAAATTCTACTTCACTGATTATTGCCTCCAAATGCTCAATTTCAAAATGCACAAAATATAAAAATACATAGACAATACTGACTGTCTATGCAGTGCGTACTTGAATACTCAAGTAGCAAAGGTAAGTAGTCTCTCACTGAAGAAAATTGGAAAGTTTTAGGGTTGAAAATACGTAATGCCCGATATTCTACTACACGCAAAATTAATAAATCAATATAACATACTACACCACAAAATTCCACATTGATTATTGCATCCAAATGCTCAATTTCAAAATGCAAAAAATATAACAATACATAGACAATGCCTATGTACTGCGTACTTGAATACTCAAGTACTAGAAGAGGCTCTCCACTTTCCTCTACAAGAATTAACACATTGCATGTTCCTCCCCATTCAGTTTGGCATCCCTAGGCTCAACCTGGTGCATATGCCACAAGTGGATTATGCAAGTATAATCCGTGGCTTATACAAGAATAATCCGTAGCTCTTCCCAGTAGGCCCTCTAGTACTCGGAAGAGGTCTGAAATGGCCTTCTCACATTGCATATCTTTCTATGCGTTTTCATCTCCATTTCAATCTTATTTGAACCTTCGTCAGTTATAAACACTGATAATGGTTTCCATTTAGGGAACACATTGAAGGGAACTCTTCCCCTAATTTCCTTGGAATAATGTCGGCGGGGGCAATACCATCCTATCGAACTGGGGTGGGGCCTTTCATGCAGTCGATTCTTGGATTCAAGCTTCATCCTCTAATAGGAGTTGATCGTTGTCGGAATATATAACATTGTTGCCACGTTAAAAAAATATTGTGGTAGAAAATAATTTAATTATTTTTGATTCAGAATATTCTTCTTATCAGTTCATTTTACAACAATGAATATATGTAGTAATAACTGTCAGTAGCAATCTCCTCCATTTTAATGATACATACATATTTTAATATTAATCTTCTAGTTTATAATTTTATCGTTTACAATTTACATCGGTCTTTTACTGTTTACTGTGTATTTTTCGTAAAATTTAGAAAAATGAATAAACACTACTACTAAGATACTTTTTTAAAGTTTTTTTCGAAAGAAAAAAAAAATATTAAAATATTGAAATTATTTTTATATAATCATAATCTAGACCCTATTTCATGTAAAACAAGAAACATTATTTGCGTTTTTTTTTCTATTAGTTCAGAGGAATAAACGTTTAAAGTGTTTACACTTTTCTTAATGCTCCGTTTTTCCTTAGGAGTAACCCCAACCATTGATGTTATTTATATCAAAAATATCTCTGTAGCACAAAAATTTAATTATTTTGATTTATTTATATATTTAAATAAAATGCTAAAATGAACAACAATTAAATGCACATGAAACTAATAAGCATTCTAGTCAAAATGCCCATTGTCAGCAGCAATGCACATTTAAGTTCAAAAAAAGAATATTCCCGCTTAATTTGACACGAATTGTAGGTGTTACCGTGTCAGGGCATCTCGCAAGTATGATTTTATTATTTTTATATTACTTTTTAATGCTTTATATATACGTGTTTCGTGCGTAACTAGTGTGGATTTCGACTCATTAGAGAAATCTCTACAATTTTGTAATTGACTTTTTTCGTCCATCTCGCTTTCTTGCCACGTTCGTTCCCGAAATTTTAAATTATTCGCCAGGGATGTTTCAGCCACTTTTATGCAATTGACTATAATCACTTTATTATAGTTAGACCTAACGTGTACATACGTGGAACTTTCTTCACAAAGTTATTAGAGAGCTTAAGGAATTCCATATATTTCCTGTATATTTCAGGTACGAATTAGTTTTTTTGTGCTCTACCTTCTGATTAGAATTTTAAATATGTCAACCGTAATTAGATCCATCGTTCAATAAATGAATTTTTACTTTTCTTATATACATAATGTATAAGGAAAGTATTGTGACGGGAGTCGAAAATTCGAATTCGAGTTTTCGTCGGAAGAGCACGTTTCAAGCATCCCTGATCACGAATCAAACATTTTTGAAGTGATGTCTGTGTGTGTGTGTGCGTTTGAAATGTGAAAGTTTGTGTGTGTGTGTTAAAGAATGTGTGTGTGTGTGTGTGTCAGTGAGACTGTGGAGACGATAACTGACGAACGAATGGACCGATACGAACGAAATTTGGTCCAAAAATCACAATCCGTAAACACTGGAAACCAGTTGTTTTTATATGCAATCGAATGTTTAGAATCCCTCTAAATTTTCGAGTGAAATTTTGATAAAATCGTCAGAAAATCAAATCCGCTAGTAAAGTTACGCAAGTAGACATTTCTTATGTAACTTTTCATTAGAATACGATTGACATAAATTTTAGAACGCTAACATGAAGTGTTCTCGAGATATTGCACATTTTTCAAAAAAATTATCAAAAAGTCATATAAAATAAAAAAAAAATATTTCCTATTCAGAAACATGTTCACTTTTCATATGTAATACCATGCGATAAATTGAGTGACATCATTCTCGTGGATCTAGCTCGTTCTATTCATGAAGCAAGATACTTTGAGTAATACTTTTGTATTTGAACGCCAATAGTTATTTATCTGCTGTAAGAATAATTTATTTCTTCGTCTATAACGCTTGGCGAGATTTTGGCGACGAATTTGGTGGAAAATCGACAACTTGGCGAGTTTTTAAATGTTGTTAATTTAACGAAAATCTCGTCAAATGGATAAAAATGACGCTAAATCAACGAAAATGACGACTAATTGCCGAAAATTCAATATCTTTTCTGCTGTAAAAGTAGTAAATTCATTGCATTATATAAGGAAAGTCACGTGTTGCCAACATCAGATTTTTTTTAAATGTGAAGCCTCTTCCATACGCAAAATGATTAAACACTTGGAAAGATATTTATTATATAATATACCTCTCTTTTCTTTCTGGAGGATATCCCAAAGTCAGAATTTAATTGAATTTGTTTTTTTCCCTATATTAAATAATTTTTTATTAAAAAACTACTTAACATATTTTACTGAATTTTTTTTTTCATATATTCTATGGGATAATGTGAATATTTCCTAAAAATTTCGAAGCAATTCGTGAATTTTAAATTTACTTAAAAAATGTTTGAAAAATTAGGTCCCATAGGGTTCAATGTATTTGATTTCTTCAACCTGGGTTCAATAAAAAACTAATTGGGTGATATTATTTATTTACATTCCCATAGTTCCCACAGACCGTCTGAAAAACATACTAAAATTTCATTTTGATAAAGTCATATTTATGGCAGTTATCGTGCTAACGGACAGACAGACAGACAGAATGAACAAAGTCATAAACACTTTTCAACTTTGTTGTACAGTGTTAACAAGAAAGATCAATCATGCATAAGCATTGATTATGAAACACTTTCCAACTGAAATGCAATTTTTTAAAAATTTCTAAAATGTGATTCATTCAGTGGTAATATCTTTTACATTATCACAGTACTACAGTAATTTATTATACTTAAATATTTAAAACTGTATCGAAATATAAATCATCTGATTCTTTATGCAAAATAAATGAATATTTCATTCATATAACTTGTATTCCAGACTCCAGAGCTAAATAATTTTGTGTGAAAAAAATTCAGCAATTCTTATGTAATTCATCTTACAATCGCTTGAGATATTTGCATTCTGCATATGGTAAAATTAGGCTTCCTTGAAGAAATAATAAAAGTTTAGGGATCATTTAAAATCACAACTATTGTAATTGCATAGGCACGGAATTTAGATACACAGATAATACACAGATAATATATATGTGTATGTGTATGTACTCAAAGTATTGGAATCGTGCCGAAGATCGGAACTCGAATTTTCAAAGGATCTACACGTTTTGGGACTTCTAGAACACGAAAAAACTACTTTTAGGAAGACGTCTGTGTGTGTAAGGGTGTATCTGTGTATGTTTCTGTGTGTCTGTGTGGATATTACATCCACTCTAATTGAAAAACTAATGGACCGAATTTCATACAATTTGGTAGGTATCTTTTTTGTGGGAAATCCTGATGTTCATTAGATTATAGTACGATTCGTAATAAAAGAATCTGCCTTCTTTGCGAAATGGCCGCAGAAATTGCCTTTATCCACTCTAGCTAAAAACTAATGAACCAAATTTAACAAAATTTGGTGTATAATATTTCAATAACCGACAAGTGATTTATATACCAAATTTAACAAAATTTTGTATATAAGTCATTTGTAGGTTATTCTAGTACGATTCGGGAAAAAGGAATGGGCTATTTTTGCGAAATGGCCAGCAAAAATCGTTATATATAAAAATAAAAGACTACGTGTGCTCAATTATATCAATTAAATTCCTATTTTATATGTGATTTTTGACAACAAAAAGAATAAGACTAACCCCATTACTCTAGGACTAGCCGTTCTTGAGATATTCTAGTTTTTTCGCGTTTTCGCTACGCCACCTTTGACAATAAGTCCAGCTATCAAATGAGAACCAAATTTAAGTTTAACGTGTAAATTCAATGTCATTTAAAATACTTATGTTGTGCAGATAAACTCAAATTATCATTGAATAAATAAAGAGAACGAATATGAGTCTGCAGGGAAAGACATGTGCTGTCCACATCAGAATTTTTAACAATATTACAACAATGATTTATAGAAGTGAACGGGGATTATTTTCAGGCCATTTCGAAAAAAATGTATGATCTATATTTAAAGATCCATCAAATTTTTGTCGAATAAAATGTTCAACAAATTTAAGCTGTGTACCAAATTTTAACTCTCTAGGACGTAGGGAAGTGCATTTAAAATGCCATCAAATAAATTTATCATGAAGAGTTATATAAAATTTAAAAAAAAAGAAAAATTGTTATCTACCAAATTTACTTTAAAATATGAAGCCACTCCCATATGCAAAACGTTTAAACAAATGGAGAGATATTTATTATATAATATCTCTTTCTTTTCTTTCTGGAAGATATCCCAAAGTCAGAATTTAATTGAATTTGTTTTTTTCCCTATATTAAATATTTTTTTTAATTAAAAAACTACTTAACATATTTTACTGAATTTTTTTTTATATATTCTATGGGATAATGTGAATATTTCCTAAAAATTTCGAAGCAATTCGTGAATTTTAAATTTACTTAAAAAATGTTTGAAAAATTAGGTCCCATAGGGTTCAATGTATTTCATTTTTTCAACCCGGGTTCAATAAAAAACTAATTGGGTGATATTATTTATTTATATTCCCATAGGTCCTACAGACCGACTGAACAACATACTAAAATTTCATTTTGATAAACTCATTTTTACGGCAGTTATCGTGCTAACGGACAGACAGACAGACAGACAGACAGACAGACAGACAGACAGAATGAACAAAGTCATAAACACTTTTCAACTTTGTTGTAAAGTGTTAAAAAGATTGAAAAATTGATTGTATACATTTAATACAAAAAAGTCATGAAGTCAAATGAGAAAAAGCGATAACATTATATGTGGAAAACCCAGGCCGTCCGACTCATCCGGAGTATAATAACATTATATGTGAATACTCTACTCGAAAATTTACAACCGGTCATTTGACCGGTCATCGTACGTTTAGTGTTAAATAATAATAGCATCATGATCCATTTTGAGTATGATTTATATCTGAAGCTTCTCTTTCTGGTGTGACTGCTATCGTTACAGCTTTCTGTTTTTAGAACGAGACTACTTTTTTATCCAAAACCAGTTTATATTGTTAATTACCTGCCTTATGCTGCAACAAACGAAGTATTTTACTTGGTAGTGAGCAAATATTTTATGACAAAAGCACTTATGAAAGCACTTTTGATTTCACCAAAACTGTTCAATTTCAACTCTTGTGCTGATAGTTCAGTTCCAAAAACTGTGGGATATACATTTTTATGTGGATATAAATTAGTGGAAATTTAAGTTGTTTCCTAAATACAAGGTGATTATAATTAAAGTTGTTACTTTAAAACGCTGTAAAGTAAGAACTACTGGTCAGAATGACCCGAAATTTGCCCTGAGTATACGTGAAGCAATGGAATTTTGTTTGGCGAAAAAAAAAATTACTTCAAAAATGCACCAAAAAATGGCAATGTATGAATCCAAGATTGAATTTGCTTGACGAAGAACGAAAAAATTAGCCGCTAGGTCGCGCGTGGAAGCACACCTCGAATCTGGAGGTATGCTAATTAAGACTCGCATGTTACAGTTGTGATAAAAACGAGGAGCACATGCAATTCTCATTGAGTGCCTTGTCATGACTCTGTCACTGAAGGATCGTACTTTGCTCGTAAAACTTTTCTACCAGAACGGTGACTGTGCGTTAACTCGACGAATCTACAGCATCACCTCTGATACACTCCGATCTTTTGTGGAACATGCTGTTTTGCTCTTCCAACTCGTAGCCGAATACGGTGGACAGCATATTGAACATTTCTTGCGTATATCGTAGGTGTTTGTTTCATGTTTTCATGACGTTTCAATTAATTATTAAATTAAGTGATGTTGATTAAATTGTCGTTTTCTTTATTTGACTATTGGTTTCTTTCGGCTAACAACACCCCGTGTTTGGAAAATACAGCGCCGTCTATCGGTACTTTTTTGAAGTATTTTTTTCCTTCGCCAAACAAAATTCCATTGCTTCACGTATACTTATGTCGAATTTCAGGTCATTCTGACCAGTGGTTCTTACTTTACATCGTTTTAAAATCGCAACTTTAATTATAATCACCCTGTATATATTAAAGTAAATTCATTACGGTTTACAGTGAAAGTTACACAATTCTCACATAAAATATCCTTTGAGTATTATTGGCAGCAGAGATAAATACTTGAAACAATTTCCTTGAAGGCAATACTCAAGTTTATCATTCTAAAAATTTTAGATGCTGTAAGAATTAGTCCCTCATACATACCAAGCGGATTAAAGTATTGTTCATATTATAAAATCAGATGCTTCTATAATAAAATTCCTAAAATCTAGTGTCCATATTATAAAATTACATGTTCATATTGTTACGAACATGTAAAATATCTTCACTTTGCTTTGCCTGTCTTCACTGTAAAACAACCTTTACAGGCAGCCATTCCCATTACTTGAAAATTGAGTTACCATATTTTGACTTTCGAAGCGGGCTGCAGATATGGCGATTTATCGCCAACTTGGCAACTTTTGATGATATTTTGAAAAAGTCGCTAAAAGTCACCAAGTGGCGCCATATCTGGCAACCCGCCCCAAAAGTTTAAAATATGGCAACCCTACTTTCACGTAATAAAAATAATAAATATGGCTGCCTGTAAAAGTTGTTTTACAGTGTAGACTGGCAAAGCACAGTGAAGGCATTTTACATGTTCGTAACAATATTATAAAATTCTTAAAATGTAATGTTCATATTATAAAATTCCATGTTCATAATTTAAAATTCCTGAAATTATATGTTCATATTATAGAATTCCTAAAATGCAGTGTTAATATTATAAAATTCCATGGTATAAAGTAACTGAGTTGCGATTAAAAATAATTTCTGAAATCAAGCTCTTATAATGCTGAAAAACGTCCCCAATCATTATAGAATTTGATGCAGGTTACGTAATGGGATTGAGTCTGCCGGTCTCCAAGGATGCGATGGATTCCTTTCGACTGAAGTTCAGAGTCTGAAGTGCAAAGTTAAGAGTTGAATTACACACGTCGATCTTTTTTGTCACCAATGATGGGGTTCAAACTCATCCGCGAATTAATTGAATGAAGCATTGTATCTTATTATTGTCCCTACATACATAATATATAGGGAAAATATTGCGACGAGGCCCAAAATTTGAATTCGAGTTTTTGACGGAAGAGCACGTTTCAAACATCCCTGAGAACGAATCGAACGTTTTTAATGTTAGGCAGACAGATAAACAGACAGATATTAGTCGAAAAATATTCAAAACGTGTTCAGAAGGTCCTAAAGCATATATTGGTATCCAAATCTCGATATAGAAATTTTTAATGCTTTCATTATACTATATAGTATTCTATAATATAAGAAAATAAAAATTATCAAATTAGTGAATATTTTGTAAATAATTTGACCACAAAATAGGAACGAGCATCACTATTTAGAAATTTGTACGGTCATGATATTTAGAAATTATATAAAATAGAGCTAATTGAATATCTATTTTATATAATGTCTATTTTTCGTTTACTAATTATTTTTGTCTTTTTAATGTCTATTTGTCTATTTTTGCAACAACTTTTCCAATTAATAAATCTCAGAATCATATCTATTATTCGGGAATCCCGAGCTAGTAAAACACCTGCAATTTTTCGAACAATTGTTTTCGAAAATCGAAAACATAAATTATGATAAATTTGTGGCAAAAGTAGATACTTTATATGTAATGTTGCTACTTAGAAGCGAATGACATAACTTACAGAGTAATACCCTGCGCCGTTCTTGAGATATTGCAAGTTTTTTTTTTATTCTAAAATGGGAGAATCTATAGTGATAAATGAAGATGTCTGTCCGTTTCTGTCGCCATGGATTTTTTATACGGATATTTTAGGACTCGAAGTGATGCTTATCGGTGAGATTTTTTTTAAATTTTCGGTTATTTTATAATTCAGCACGATTTTGAGCGATTTTCACATAAATTGGTTCTTTAGCGATTGAAAATATTATCACAGAGTTTCCATCTTTAACAACATTGGAAAAGTCGAAAAATTATCTTTCCAACAAACTTTAAAAGGAATCCACACTATTGATAAGCGAATGTTCTTACATTTAAAATAAAATTAGGCAGTTACTAGAATCGGTGAGAAGCAGCTAATAGGGCCTGAGATCTTTAGTAATATAAACAACTTGATTTATCTGTCTGTTTATCTCTCTATCTCTGGGTAACGCTGCTACAAAATACTGCCAAACGGCCGCCCAGGCGGTGAAGTGGATAGCGTCTTCGGCTGCTGTCTTGTGGGCTCGGGTTTGAATCCCGAATAAGGCATGGATGTTTCTCGAGGATAAAGTCAGTCTTCCGCCTTCTGGGTCCTCGTTTAAATGTGAAGCTGCACCCCCTCCGACCTTCGCCAGTGATGCATTCTTGTAATAAACTTTGTTCTCTGGTCTTGTGTCTTTTTTCGTTCTTTCCTGCTTCCTGCATCACTGGCCCTGAATTGGCTCCACCGAAACGAGGTCATCCGTAACAACAACAACTGCCAAACGCGTTTCAATCACAGATAAACATTTCAATTTATATGCTGACTCAGACCATCAGCATTTTCATAACCCTCCACGTGAACACTCAATTCTTCCAATCACCCACTAACTTTCCATGTTCACTGCTGCTTGAATGCCGTGTTCATATTAAAAACCGGAGCGTTCTTCTTAGCTAATTAAATGTTTGCTTGAACGAGGTTCGTTTTTTTTTTCTTTTCTTTTCTTTTTAATTTTTCTTGGTTATCTTAAGTTCACAGTTATTTTTTCTTCCAAAGGCTTAGATAAAATTAAAAATAACTTATTTCTTTTGAAAAGGCGCCACGGACGTCAGGGTTATATTCTAGTTGATAAATAAAAAGAAATGCATTTTCACTTTGCATCTGGTTTAATGTTACAAACAAATATTGTAATGATTTTGTGTATATATTTTATAGTGATTTTGAGTTAATATATATATATATATATATATATATATAAATATATATGTAGTGTTAAAACTTCAATTTATATTTTACTTAATTACAAAAGAGGTTGGAAGTTGCATTTCTGGTAAACATTCGCAAATTTTTGCACAACCCCTGACGCTGGTACGCGGAGCTGAAAAAATCCGCCAAGCCATGGCTGGAAATCCCTTCTTTAAGGATTCGCTCATTTAGCCATTTTATTAATTCAATTTAGTACACTTACTAGGTATTTTTGAGAATCATAACTGCTCTGTTTGATCAGTTTAATTAATAACATTTACACCATCTTTAAGAAGATATTTTTATACCTGAGTCTTACTGTGAGCAATAATTAAGCATTTAACATAAAACATATATAAAGAACCGTGCTGCCCCAACCTGGAATTAAACCATAAATCTCCGAACTGACAGCCGGCGCTCTACCGTTGAGCTACTGGGACGAAATTGTAAGCTGTTATTTTCGAAGTGGAATCTGCATTCTCCACCCCCTAATGTCAGATTGGCGGGCAACTGATAATCTGACTGACCACCGTTATTTTTACCTCAGGTTAGCCTCCTGCTACTACTAATTTTACCCAGGTTAGTATCCTGCGTGGTTGTTATCGTCTCCATTTGAAATCGGCGCTCAATCTTCCAGAGTCAACTGAATCCGTACTAGTCATACTAGGATTACTTTCAGGCCTCCGACATTTTCGATTGTCCTTTTTCTAAAAAATTTCATCTCTGCAAACCTTCCCCCTCTAATAAATCAATTTGGTTCTCCAAAGTTCGTTCAAATCCCTCTTCAGTAGATAAAATTAAAAACTGTATTCTTGTTTCCATGGAAATTTCTAATAAAGTGACCTAAGCTTATGAGTAGATTCTGCTCTCATTTAATTTTGATTAATGAATCCCTTTATTTCATTCTTATTAACTTATATGAACTTATTGTGTTCCCTCTATTTTTTTTCTTTAAAAAAAAAAGAAAAAAGTTATGTTAACTGTTCTTATTTTTTTGGATCTTTCTTTTTCTTTTGACACTTTTTATTTGTATTTTCTCTTATTTTTCTTTTCTAAATTTTATTCTAAATTTCTGTTTTTGTTTTCATACGCCAATTTTTTTTTTCTTTTCATATATTTTCTTTTTATATATTTTCTAAATTTTACTTTTAAAATTTTATTATTCTCTTTCATTTTAATCTATATTTTATTATGTTATTATACCTCACTCTAAATATTAGTTTTCAATGATCTTTTTATCTATATTCGCAATAACCATTTTCCCATTTTTGTAAAATGGACGTACTTGTCAAGTTCAAATATAATGTAAAACTGTCTGTTTAATCACAATATTTATTATAAATTGTAATATTTTTAGACCTAAATAAAAGTTCGTTTGGTGGGATGGTATACCTTGGGTGCCTCCTGAATGCAGGAGGTATCCTTTCCCGGCCGTGCAGATAGCTACTCTAAACCCAATATGTGAGTCGCACGGTCTGGGGTCTTCAGACCTCCGACATAAAAATTCGTTTGGCAGGTTGGTAGACCTTGGGTGCCTCCTGAGGGCAGAAGGTATCCTGCAGCTAGCTACTCTAAACCCACTATGTGAGTCACACGGTCTGGGGTCTTCAGACCTCCGACAAGGAAATTTCTAATAAAATGACGTAAGCTTATAAGTAGTTTCTGCTCTTAATTAATTTTGATCAATGAATCCCTTTATTTCATTCTTATTAACTTATATGAACTTATTGTTATTGTGTTTGCTCCCTCCATATTTTCTGCTAAAAATAAATAAATAAAAATAAAAGCTATGTTAACTGTTCTTATTTTCTCAGTTCTTTCTTTTTCTTTTGACCCTTTTTATTTGTATTTTTTCTAATTTTTCTTTTCTAAATTTTATTCTAAATGTCTGCTTTTGTTTTTCATGTGCTTAATTTCTTTTTCCTTTTCATATATTTCCTTTTTATATATTTTCTAAATTTTACTTTTAAAATTTTATTATTTTCTTTAATTTTAATCTATTTTTCACTATGTTAATATACCTCACTCTAAATTTTATTTTTGAATGATCTTTTTATCTATATTCACAATAACCCTTTTCCCATTTTTGAAAAATAGACGTACTTGTCAAGTTCAAATATAATGTAAAACTATCTATTTAATCACGCTATTTTTATCAATTGTTATCTTTTTAGATCTAAATAAATGTTCGTTTCGCGGGATGGTAGACTTTGGGTGCCTCCTGAGTGCAGGAGGTAGCCTTTCCCGGCCGTGCGGCTAGCTACTCTAAACCCACTATGTGAGTCGTACGGTCTGGGGTCTTCAGACCTCCGACATCTTAGCACTAACCTACAGGGTTGATTTATTTGGGCGTCGTGGTAAAGAATCTTGCTGCCCCAACAAGGAATCGAACCCTGGATCTCCGAGCTGGCCAGCCGATGCTCTACCGTTGAGCTACTGGAGCGAAAGTGCAAGCTCTTATCGTCGAAGTGGACATTCGTAAAATTTTCACACAGACATATCTAAGCTTCCCGGTCGTCCAAATAGTTGCTTAAGTCCTCTGGATGAGTCGGACGGCCTGGGTCTTCCACAGACATATCTAAGAAATGTTAAATTCATTATATAAATTATTCGTTTAAAACGCTAAGGTGCGGGTTATTTATTGCAGCAAATGATACAGCTTTCCCCAAGATAGTGACAATACTTTTCGTGTGATAAAGACATGATCTCCAAGAGAAAAGAGCCCTGATATATTTTCGCAGAGTTTCAATCTTAATACTATCAGCAGAGCAATTTTTTTTTCTTGCTATAAGCTGGCGTACTGCTACAGCGTTCTTTGGCCTTCGAGAATTCGCTGTGCTTTCCGATGTGATTTTAATCAGAAGTTTGCATCTTAAATTCAGGGCAACACAGGGAATATTTTCTGGTATTCAATAAATTTAAATATTTCCACTATTATCAAATGACTAAACATACTGAAATGCTATTTACCAAATATCAATGAAAACTGTTGTTCAGTAGTTAATTTTTACCTAAACGAAAGATAAGAAATCCCTTATTTGTGTTATTGTTTATAAATACGTTGAAATATTTTAATATATAAAAGATTCCTAGAACCAAACGCATCAAATATTTCTATGTATATGTATTTGCTGCAAAAAAAACCTGCAACAGAAAAGACCTACAACATTTTATTCAAATAAGTGCAAAGTATACACTTCACACACATTAGCATGGGCTCCTAGTCTCCTCTCGCCATAGAGACCTACTTCTGCATCCGAGCTTAATTATGCAAGTGCGCTTCAAACCTTTTTCGCAGGTGCATCCCTCATTTGCAGCTCCTGGTAAGTGCCATCCCCATGGGCAGCGACATTTTATCCAGTTACCTTCACACTGGCAATCGCTCTCCATTCCATTGCATGTAGCGCCTATTGGTAAGCCTCTATATCAAAAGAATAAATAGACATAATGCCAAGCGAAATATAAGGAATAACAAGATATATAAAATGAGCTTGATATATAAAAGAAAAATTGCATTCAGCTCCTATTGGTAAGCCTCTAAATGTGAAGCACACAGGAGTTAACAAACATGATTAAGATATGGCCACACAGCAAAAGGGGCCGGCCGTCCAAATGGATGCTCAAGTCCTTGTTGACGAGCCGGACGGCCTGGGTTTTCAACACAGCAAAAGGGGGGATTTTCTTATAACTTCATATATATATATATATATATATGTTACCAACAATGTATGAAATGCCTGCATTCTATAGAATACCTAGGCATTTTATAGAATACCGGCCGTTTTTAGGCAAAGCATGAAATATGAGAATTATTATATACTTTCCCTAGGCATTGTATATAATACCTAGGCATTCTATAGAATGACAAATGCTATTTAGGCAAAGTATGAAAAAAGGAATGAATTGGAGATATATTTCATACGTTGCCGGTTTGTCATTTGTCATTCTATAGAATGCCTAGGAAATGTGTGAAATGTAAATCGTTTCATAGATTGCCGACCAGTTTTCGTTATTCTATAAAATGCCTAGGTATTCTATGGAATTCCGGCTTTCATACATTGGCGGTTATGTTACCAGCAATGTATGAAATGCTGGTATTCTATAAAATACCTAGGCATTTTATAGAATACCAACCTTTTTTAGGCAAAATATGAGAATTATTATATACTTTCCCTAGGTATTGTATATAATACCTAGGCATTCTATAGAATGACTATTTAGGCAAAATATGAAAAAAGGAATGAATCGGAGATGTATTTCATACTTTGCCGGTTTGTCATTTGGCATTCTATAGAATGCCTAGGAAATCTGTGAAATTTTAATCGTTTCATAGATTGCCGACCAGTTTTGGGTATTCTATATAATGCCGGTTTTCATACATTGCCAGTAACATATATATATATATATATATATATATATATATATATATTGTATGTATATATATATATTATATTTTATATATATATATATATATATGGCCCAGGATTTCAATCATTGTGTATTTTTTCTATGTGATAATTTTTTATTTCAATATATAGATTTAAGTACAGATTTTACCTTAGAACTGTTAATTTTTTATTTACTTTCTTTTATTGTGTTATCTTGTTTCAATATATTCTAAATACTATTTCAAGCTAGATGAAAAATTTTGAAATTTTTAATTGCTAAATACAACTAATAATGGCGAATATAAAAAAAAATCCCATTTTATAAATGTACATTTAATTTTAACCATTAGCCCCTTATTTTATTTACAAAGTGATATGGGATCTCATACATTAAAAAATACTTCAGAGAAGTCGCGCAGACAAAAAATGTGCGCACTACTGCTATGGAACTTTGGTTCCAAACCTATACGATACCACCTTCCATGTGATTGATTATTCACTCTTAAAGATAACTTTATATTCCATGAGGCGACAAGGGAGAGATTTAGTATATTTTGGATCCACCATTGATACTGAAAAATAGTGTAGTAATGATTTGTTAATAAATGGTGTAATGATAGTGTTCATAAATAGTGTGGAATTCATGTTTCAAAAGAAAAAATTACGAATTTACACTCCAAGATACAGTATATGATGATATACAGTATATGATCCAATACAGTATATAATGATCTGTATTTCTGTTAAATCTTGGCTCATGAGAAATTATTTTTAAAAATGTACACGCAGATTCAGAAATCAAGAAAAACTGTAGGTGAACTCATTGACGTTATTCAGACTAGAAATATGTACGGACTCGGGAATGGCTATTTGGCTTAAGACCGACTTGATCCACGAACCAGTTTCGAGCCGGGCAAAAGTAAATAAAAAAGCCAAAATAAATTAAAATTCAAACAGAAAAATTTATAACCGAACAAAAGATTTGAAATGAAAAAAAAATTCTCAATTATCGAATGAATTTCCTTGTCCCATATTCAGTAATAAAAGTTTGCTCTATAATGAGAACCTGGATGGGTAAATTAGAACGGGGTACAGAAAAATAATAATTTTAAATAGGAAGTCGAAGACTTATTTATTCGAAAGCATTCCGAAGTCAAAAATAAAACATTGATCATCGCACTTTTCACTTGCTGATTTGAATCGTTGTATGTAATGTTTAATATAATGTGTGTGTAATTCCTTAAATGACAAATTATGATCAGGATATGAGACAATAGTTAGCTTTAGCCAGACTTCAATGTATTTAAAAATTCGAGCCGGGCTTTGAGTGTATTCGAATCAGGTCTGGCTCGAGTTGGGTCAAATCTTAATATTTTCGAGCCGAATTGGGTAAAAATTTATGCCCCATGCAGACCTCTAATTCAGATGCATAGTCCGAAAATCCCCAAAGACATGATTGAAGAAGAGTCCATAATGAATAACCTGTACTATCATCTGCATAATGCAATATTAAATGTATTGAGCTGGAGAAATCTTTAGCTTTTTAAAAATAATACACGCCTGCCCGCTGGGTTCAATTCACAATGCAACAAACTGTCCCGTTGATCAAGTCTCATGTTCTTGAACACTCAAAGAAGACAAAAATGTCTACTAACCACATTTAACCTCCAGATTCTCCTTTAGATGTCTCTGATCGAAGATAGATGGCGCCACTCCGTTTCAAGAGCTTGCTCTATTCCTCTCTTCTTTTTCGGCCCCGCCAAAGGCCAACAGGAATGCTAGCATTTGCCAGTCGCGTTTGCGTGTGCCCTGAACTCTTATCCACGTTCGTTGCATCTGTTTCTACTTAATTTATTTAATTTGCCAGTTCAAAGCTAATTCTCAACAAAACTTTAAATTTAAATTCCTGTGCATCATCTTGCAACTATTTAACCTTTTACAATCTGTATTTTTCAATCTCAGTAAATTTTTAAATTCTAAACTCTGTAATATTTCAAAGTAGTAAATTAAACTCAGTAATTCTTATTTTTTAAACTCAGTAGTTTTCAAACTTAGTAACTTCGAACCCAGTTCCTCCCTCAGTCCAATCATTTCTGATTGGATGACTTTTTCTTGGCCCCTCCCCCTTCCCTTTCCTACCTACTCTCCAGATCGGCCATCCAAGACAGAATCTCCACCACCCTTCATGGAAGCAAGTAACCACATCAGAGCACCCTTCAAAAGCTGAGTGCATATTGCTATCTTAACATCGCACTAACAATTGGACATGTTACACATTAGATGTGGGGTACCTGTCTTCCACTTCTCAACCATTCTCGAGGCTTTCACCCGATGCTTTCCCCCAATATTAAATGTCTAGAGTTAGTTAATTCTTTGGCTCATGCTAGTGTGTCCCCTAGCATGCGACAAAAACCAATTCATTAATTAATTTTAATTTAATTAATTTAATTTCTGAGTTAAATAATTAGTTAAATGTTTTACGATTTCTTCACAATACACGGATGTTCATGTCTCAAGTATCTCAAATTATCAAACACGATGCATGTTAACAGTTTGTGGAGGCAAATTTAATTTCATTTGTCAAGGAATAACTTACCTTCCTTCTGGAATCTCAGCAGCCAAAGCAAAAGAATCTGAAAATTAAAAATGTTTTACACTGAAAACGGCGAACAAAAATAATCATATTTACCTTAATTTTAGAAATATGTAACACAATGCTAACAGACAAGGATAGTTTTAATATTTAAAAATATCTGCAGTGTTGCCTAAAACTCCAGTTTTTCATACATTTGTATCTCGTATAGTTTATATTCACTTGTATCATAATCATTCATCATATCATCGTCAAACATAACTCATAAATGTATCTTTAACGTATCATGTTTTTGTTTACAAGTTATTTTTTTACATACTTTCTTTTGTATAGTTATATACACTGGTGTCCAAAAGTTAAGTTACAAACACATTTTTCTCAGTTATTCAAAATAGCTGCGACTAATATTAAAAACATTATGTCATATATAAAGGGTGGAACGATAAATATAATGTAAGAATACAATGTTTGTTAAACGGTTAAAAGGGTACATTCGGTAAGAAAACGTGAAAGTGACCGTTTTCCGAATCTGAGAATTTCGGCTATAGAAATGTGTTTCTTGCAGGAAAAGTCACGATACGGACTGATTTCAGTTAAAATGGGTGTTCGTAATCTTTTAGATGATGGGCTGAGATGGAGAGCCCTCGACAGGCTTGAAGTTGACCAGTGTCAAACGGAGGTCGCCTAATGGTTATAACTGTCTCGAATGGTGGTATCCTAGATACGAAACCAATTCCAAACAATGGGTACTATCATAAGGAGGCCCTGTCAAGGCCGCCTGTGCTTGATCTTTTTGCTATTGAAATCAGACATGATATCAACTTATTTAATAAACTCTATTCACAGACGTTTAAAAGCTGTCATGGATGCTAGAGGACGTCCTACTAAGTACTAATTGACTGAAATATTACAATATTTACTGTATATAGAGGTTTTTTTTAAATTGTACGAAGACTTTTGTGACGTAACTTTTTGGTTACTTTTTGATTATTAATTTTTCAAAAAAAAGTTTTACTATGTTTTTAAAATATTTTATGTAGTTTTGTTAAGAACAAGTTATAGATATTATTAAAAAATTTCCATTCTGAAATATTAATTTTTATTAATGGATAGAGCAGTATTTTATTGAAATTCGTAAGTGTACAAACACTTTTGGGAACCATGTATATATATATATATATATATATATATATATATATATATATATATATATATATATATATATATATATATATATATATATATATATATATATACATATATATATATATATACATATACATATATATATATATATATACATATATATATATATATACATATATATATATATATATACATATACATATATATATATATATACATATATATATATATATATATATACATATATATATATATATACATATATATATATATATACATATATATATATATATATATACATATATATATATATATATATATACATATATATATATATATATATATATATATATATATATATATATATATATATATATATATATATATATATATATATATATATATACATATATATATATATATATGTATACATATATATATATACATATATATATATATATATATGTATACATATATATATATACATATATATATATATATAAACATATATATATATATATAAACATATATATATATATATATATATATATATGTTTATATATATATATATATGTTTATATATATATATATATAAACATATATATATATATATATATATATATATATATATATATATATATATATATATATATATATATATATATATATATATATATATATATATATATATATATAAACATATATATATAAACACATATATATATATATATATATATATATATATATATATATATATATATATATATAAACATATATATATATATATATAAACACATATATATATATATATATAAACATATATATATATATATATATATATATATATATATATATATATAAACATATATATATATATATATATATATATATATATATATATATATATATATATATATACTCTATAAACAGATTTAAAAATATTCAAAGAGTGAAATCTATTTAGAGGGTTAAATATATGTGTGTGTGTGTATGCTATAATACAGTAAAATTGTGTAATTACTTGGTATATTAATACCAAATGCATGCGACTCCTTCCTTAACATTTTTCAAATCTGCAGGGTGGCGGGCAATATTGATAAAAATAATTATGAATTCATAATTTAAATTTGATTCATTACGTATACAATACACTGGCATGTACATCTAAACTACAGAACTAAACTAATGAAAAGGAATATTACAACTAAAACATCCAATTTTATTTCGTTATTATTGCGTAAATATCATATTACTAGTATTTCATTCGACGCTCATTCCCTGGTAAATATTTAAATATCTATATAATATAAAATTGTCTGCTGTTTGTTTACTCCATGTAAATAAACAAGCAACTACTTCGGGTAACCCCGCCCATGTTTCGAGTTTCTAAGACCACGTGTTATGTAGATATTAAGGAAAAACGCAAGATTAAATCTTCTATAAAAAATTATTATGCAAGCGATTATTTTCCGAAATTTTATTTTAAGAAAATTACACCATGGTGCATAGTAACGGAATTAAATCAAGTGTGTTTATACAGCAGACGATTTTAACTAAAATTATCTGACATAAAATATAAAGAAATTGATGGAATAATAAATTTTATAAATTAACTTTATTATATGTTTGATTGTGATATAAAATTGCGAAAATTATTATCATTTTCAATTTCTTTAGTCATCTGTTTTATTTTGGAAATAAAATATCAGATTTATATATTTCCTATTGTGTTTAACCGATTTTTAAAACAGGATAAAAATGGTAGGGATATAACTTCACCTACCATGTTAGCGTTTTTCATTTTGAGGCATATGGACCAAGATTCTGCAAATTTGTTACTTTCCCTACAGTACATGGTAATGTATAAGGAAAATATTGGAATCATTTCGAAAATCGCAACTCGAGTTTTCGACGGTTCTACACGTTTTGAGACGTCTAGAACACGAATAAACTATAATTAGCGTCATGTGTGTGTGTGTGTGTCTGTGTGAGTGTCCGTGTGGGTGTCTGTGCAATATATGTATCCACTCTAACTTAGAAACTAATGGACCAAATTTTGTAGAATTTTAAAGCTAAGTCACTTGTATATAACCCTAGTGCGATTAGATTTTGGTACAATTCGGGATAAATGAACCTGCCATTTTTTGCGGAATGGTCCGCAAAAATTATATGTATCCACTCTAGCTGAAAAACTAATAGACCAAATTTCTCTAAATTTGCTTGTTAAGTCAATAGTAGGTTACCCTGCTGCTAATTTGATTTTGGTACGATTCGAGAAAAAATAACTCTAACAGCATTTTTTTTCACCGTGACGTAAGATTTGCGTCACACTGTGACTTTGGGACGTCACAGGACGTCGCACTACGTCTCGCCAATGTCCTATTGAGGTCACAGCGAAGTCATATTGGTCATTTTCATGGTCGTTTATGACGTCGAATATTAACTTGTGACGTCACATTGTAATGTCGTCACATTGTTACGTATTAATTAAGTTGTGGAAACGTCACACAGAATATAGTCACAATGAAATTAAAGTTATTATTAAGTAACGTCGCATAGAAGTCACAAATATGATGTCACATTGTAACCCAGCTGTCACGTGACTACAATGTCACTGTCACACATGTGACGATCTTTACTGTGAGGGAATCTGCCTATTTTTTCTAAGTTGCCCACAAATCTAAAATATCCAATCAAAAATAAAAGACTACATATGCTCAAATGTATCAATTAAAAGCTGGTTTATACGTAATTTTTGATGATAAAAGAATAAAACCAACTCCATTACTCTAAAACGGGTATTCTCGAGATATTTTTTAATTTTTAGTTCTGAAAAACTGTACCCGTTTTCCGCTGTAGTTAAAAAAACTATTTAATGAAATTTCTTAAAACTTAGTAGTTAAGTCCCTTGATGTTTATTCTGGTGCTGGTTAGATTTTGATGTGATTCGGAAAAATATAATCGAATCTTTTTTGCGAAATGTCCCGCAAAGGTATAGTTTTATAGGTAAGTCAATAGTGAAAATCTGAAATAAATGATTAAACTTGTTGAAATGTATTAAGTAATTGTTCTCCATGTAAGTTTTGACAAAAAAGCAAAAAAGGCTGACCCCATGACTGTAAGATAAACCGTTCTACAAATATTTTAGTTTTTTAGGAATTTTGAGGACCTGAAGAATTTAAAGTGAATTAAGTGAGCAAATTAAACAAAGATTCAATAAAAAGGCAAACTGGATATAATATCAGAAAAATATTCATGTTATTTTCTGCAATTAAACTCAATTAATGCATAATGAAATAAAAAAATAAAATAAATTTGAATCTGCAGAGAATGTCATGTGCTGCCCATATCATATATTTTAGAGACAGAACCAAAATGTTTTATTCTTTAGAACCGTTTTTAAAGGTCATTTTATAAATCATAAAGAGATTCTTGTTCCTCTTTTTAGGGAAATTAAATTAAGTATTCAAGTGAATTAAGTATTTTTAAGAGCAATACCATTTAAAATACTACAGTAATTTGCACATATTTTAACTCAGCAACGTCGTGACGTCATTTATATCTTCCAGTTTACTTATTGCCAGATTGAAAAAACAATTAAAAGTCATAAAAGGATAACATACCTTCATTCTCTTCAACAGCAAATGAATATGCTAATGCAAACAAGCAAACAAATACCAAAGCGTATTTCATCATCCTGCATAATATTTTAAAACAGATTAGGAACAGTTAGGGCTAAAAATATAGCATGATGGTTACACTAAAAAGAAAATTAAAATATTGTGTGGGCGGTTTTTCCTACACGCCGAGGTGAATTCATTTGATACATTTAAAAAATATTAATTATTTAAATTTAAATTTGTATTACACCTATGTTAAAGAATCCGTACCGTAAAAATTGGGAGCAATAAATGACTTTATTTGCCAAATTAAATTAATTTATACACAAGTACAAAATCAAAATAGCATTCGTAATTATTTTGTGTCACTAGAAATAAATGATATTTGGCGAATTAGCAGGCGTTGAAACACAAGGCTGAAAATGCATCTTTTTTCATAAGTGGGTCATTCTAAATCCACGAGAATGGTGTTAATGAACTTCTGCCTTAATACTGCGTGTGAAATCTTCAATTTTATGTAACTTTTTTTATAATTTTGTCGAAAACAGCATGATATCTCGAGAACGGTTTAAACCACATTTCTAAACTAAAATGAATGTCATTTGTTTTTTCATTATAAATTAAGTATAAAATGAGTGTTTATATAACAGCAGCTTCCTCCAGTGAAGAGAACATACCATATAAAAAAATGAACTTGCATTGCTCTAAATTGTCTTAAATAAAGCCAAGTATCGGACTATGGTAGGCCCCAGTTGGCTACGGATCCCCTTCTACACACTCAACCGCTCACACAAGCTCCTCTTTTAAAAATACCAATGATTAATACCCTTGATTAAATACTTCCTTTCATTAAAAACCTTATCCCGTTGTATAGAAATGATGATTTTCTCCCTTCTTCCCCTTAGTCTTTGTCAACCGAAGTCACGGAAACGTGTTTGTCTCTTTTTAGAGTATCCTACCTTTCTTTGCGATTTAATTTTCATTCAAATGCTGATGTGGCAAAAACAAGATAGAATTTTCAAAAATTCTTAAAAATCGGAAACTGACACCATATAATTATTTTTAATATGTGCAAAATCATGTATTTTGATGCCAACCAAATTCCATGCTCGTACATAGGGTAGTTACGACAATGTCGTAATATGAAAATCAATTAAGCCTATTTCGATAGACATACATTTAATTTTTTTTTTTTTAAATAAAATCGTAAAAACGTGTTACAGATGCCGATCAAAGTTTGTTAAAAAAGAAGGGAGTGTAGCGCGCTTTACGATAGTAATAATGTTAAAATATTAAAGTAGATTTTTTCGATCACAAGGAAACGATTCTTCAAAATTTTACATAAACTTATAATAAATAATAGGTTAAGCTGAACTTAACATAAAATTGCCCTAAGGTGTTTCACAATTTTTCCGCATGCATCTCTATAGCAAATATATTAGCTGTGCTCCGAAGAAATTTTGACAGACAAACACACCAATAGGCAGTCGAATATTAAATTTTAAGACATAATAGTTAGTTTTTGTATGGCAATACGTGGACAGATAATTGTTGATTAAAATCCAGTGAAATGTCGCCATTCCAAAATAAAATGCTATAGAGCTTCTTAAAACGCTTTTTAAAAAAATCTGATGTAAACAACATATGACTTTCCTTATATAATGCAATGAATTTACTACTTTTACAGTTAAAAAAAATGTTATTCTTATAGTAGATACTTATATTCTTTCCAAGATTTTGAATTTTCTTCATTTAGACGTTATTTTCATTGATTTGGCGTCATTTTTAGATTTGGCTAGATTTTCGTTAATTTAGCAACATTTAAAAAGTCGCCACGTTGGCGACATTCTGCTAAATTTGTCGCCAATATCTCGCCAAGCGTTATGGACGGAGAAATAAGATATTCTTATACTAGATAAATGACTACTGGAGGTCAATTACAAAAGTATTACACAAAGTATCTTTTCTCATGAATGGAACAAGCTAGATCCACGAGAAAGATGTCACCAAATGTATCGCAGAATATTACATATGAAAAGTGAACATGTTTCTCAACAGTTAATATATTTTTTTAATTTAGGGGATTTTTTTATAAATTTATTTGAAAAATGTGCAATATCTCGAGAACGGATCATGCTAGCGTTCTAAAGTTTATGTCAATCGTTTTCTAAGGAAAAATTACATAAGAAATGTCTACTTGCGTAACTTTATTACAGGTTTTGATTTTATGATTTTTTCAAAATTTCACTCGAAAATTTACTAGAGTTCTGAACATTCAATTGTGTTTAAAAATAATAAGCTTCCAGTATTCGCGGATTGTGATTTTTGTACCAAATTTCATTCGAATCGCTCCATTCGTTCGTGAGGCACACATACTTTATTTCACAAACACATACTTTCACACACACACACACAGACATCACCTCAAAAATGCTTGATTCGTGATCAGGGATGCTTGAAACGTGCTTTCCCGTCGAAAACTCGAATTCGAATTTTCGATCCCGTCACAATACTTTCCTTATACGTATATAAGGAAAGTAAAAACAACAGGTTACACAAATTAAAAAAATCTGATGAGGACAACACATGACTTTCCTTATATAATGCAATGAATTTACTACTTTTACAGTTAAAAAAATGTTATTCTTAGAGTAGATACTTATATTCATTCCAAGATATTGAATTTTCTTCAATTAGTCGTCATTTTCATTGATTTAGCGTCATTTTTATCAATTTGGCGAGATATTTGTTAATTTAGCAACAATTAAAAATATCGTCAAGTTGGCGACATGCCGCCAAATTCGTCGCCAAAATCTCGCCAAGCGTTATGGACGAAGAAATAAGTTATTCTTACAGCAGATAAATGACTATTGGTGATCAAATACAAAACTATTACCCAAAGTATCTTTTTTCATGAATGGAACGAACTAGATCCACGAGAATGATGTCACCAAATTTATCGCATGGTATTACATATGAAAAATGAACATGTTTCTCAATAGAAAATATTTTTTCTTGTTTTATATAACTTTTTCATAATTTTTTTGAAAAGTGTGCAATATCTGGAGAACGGTTTATGTTAGCGTTCTAATATTTATGTCAATCGTTTTCTAATGAAAAATTACATAAATGTCTATTTGCGTAACTTTATTAGCGGTTTTGATTTTTTGACGATTTTTTCAAAATTTCACTTGAAAATTTAGGGGGGTTCTGAACATTCGATCGTATCTTAAAAGAATAAGCTTCCAGTACTCACGGATTGTAATTTTTGTACCAAATTTCGTTCGAATCGGTCCGTTCGTTCGTCAGTTATCGTCTCCACAGACTCACTGAGACACACACACACACTCACACGCAGACATCACTTCAAAAATGTTTGATTCGTGATCAGGGATACTTGAAACGCGTGCTCTCCCGTCGAAAACTCGAATTTGAATTTTCGACCCCGTCACAATACTTTCCTTGTACATTATGTATATAAGGAATGTAAAGATAAATGTACCACACAAATCTACAAACCACGCTCTTTTACTTGAAATGAAGTTTGAATTCTTGGTCGAATGTTATTCAGAATGCATATTATATATTCTATAGAATTTATATCATTTTTTAAATATTCTAAGTATTTTTCTGGAGAAAAATATAAATTCTATGTATTTTTTTTTCTGCTTTAATATTTCTATATTCTATATAATGTAGCTAAAGAAAAAGCACATAGAAGATTATGTAAATTGAAAGCTGCAATGCTTATAAAAATCTATTTGGAAGTAAATAAATTCTTACCTGTTCGTTGATGGTAAAAATATTATATCCAAAGATAAAAGAGGATACGGTTATATAGTTACAAGTTTAATAAAATAAACTATTTAAAATTTTAAACTACAGCGTTTTTGATAGACATCACTTGAAATTTCAATTCAAATGTCATTCAAGCAGTTTAACAAGTTATCAAAATATTTCTCAATACTAATAGCAAATTTTCGTACAGATAAATGGCTGTTTTTTATATTATACTTTAAGAAGTTATTTAACTGTCATATTTTTCGCTATAAATTATCTTGTAACAGATGTTTCTCAACTGGTATGAATATGAATTTTTATCAATGAATCCAGATGGCAAGATATTCAGACATGTTTAAAGCAAAAATTTAATGCCAGCAACAAATGCATTTCCCTGCTGTCTCAAAATTTGTTTCTTTCTTATTTTACTTTCCAATGAAATATTCCTTGCAATGAATATGACTCCAATAAAAATCCAAAATATAAAATAATGCCCCAATATTGATAAAACATTCACATGACACTATGTATAATTCTTTTTCTTTTCCTTTTTAACACTTTACAACATAGTTGAAAAGTGTTTATGACTTTATCCATTCTGTCTGTCTGTCTCTGTGTCTGTCCGTTAGCACGATAACTGCCGTAAAAATGACTTCATCAAAATGAAATGTTAGTATGTTGTTCAGACGATCTGTTGTGGGACCTATGGGAATATAAATGAATAATATCACCCAATTAGTTTTGGATTGAACCCGGGTTGAAAAAATGAAATACATTGAACCCTATGGGACCTAATTCTTCAAATATTTTTGAAGAGAATTTAAAATTCACAAATTGCTTCGAAAGTTTTGGGAACTATTCAAATTATCACATAAAATATATAAAAAAGTTTCAGCAAAATATATTCAGTAGTTTCTAAATAAAAATTAAAATAATAAATACACCTATTATATGAAGAGATCACATGACCATTATATGAAGAAATCATGTGACCCACTTCAAAATAAAATATGGCATCCATCATGTGTCAAAATCGTGATTTTTAAAGTTCTTTTTAATTTATATTTGGTGTTGTATCCGCCCTAAAACCGCTTTATTTTTTGCGTATATTCTGTGCATCTACATACTGAAACAACGCAATTACAATATATTTGAGTTTAAATTACCATCAAAATTTGATTATTTCTACAACGAAGCCTAATTTTCATTTATGGAGATTGTAAACACATCAATCTGTAAGATGAGTTGTAAAAGAATTGCTGAATTTCTTTAAAGCAAAATTATTTAGCGCTGGAGTCTGCAATATAGTTGATATGAATGAAACAGTCATTGATTTTACATAGAAAACAGACGATTTTATAGCAGACTTTTTCGGTGAAGTTTTAAAAGCAGAGTAAAATTACTTTTACCCCCATGGTTTTAAGTTTTTAAGTAAAATAAATTATTGTAGTATTGTGATGAATGAAAAGGACAAAATAAATGTTTATGAATGAAAATTTTACTGCTTTTTCATAGAGAGCCAGGCAATTTGTATTTCAATAACGTCATTTAAATAAAGTTCATTTTCTTCGATGAAGTTTGCAAATATAATAAATTATTGTAGTATTGTGATAATTTTAAAAATATTACCGCTGAATGTATCGCATTTCAGAGATGTTTAAATAAAATTGCATTGTAGTTGTGAAGTGTTTCATAATCAATGCTTTATGCATGATTGATATTTCTTGTTTTTTATTAGATTTAGGGGAAAATCTGAAAAATAGAAATGTTACATTTTCAAAATGTCCCACAAAATGCAAAAACTAACATTAGACGAGTAAATTACCTTATTCCTATCTTGATTGTTGTTGTTTTATTTGCAATTCCTCATAAAAAAATGGCTGAATCCATTCTTACAATAATTAAAATGGATACACGTCAATTCCAACAAACTATTAAATTAAAGACAACCAATCATAGGTTTAAAAAGTCATTTAATAAAACCACCTTTATAGACGTGCAAAAGATTACAAATCCAAAGAGCTTTCGGGCATCGCTATGCCCTTCATCTCAGTGGCGAAATAAAAAATACAGTGCCAACAAATGTCTACATATATGCCAAATTGGCATGCAAAATTTACATATTTTTAATTTACGTTTTTACAATAATTACATTGAATTATTTTATAAACAAGGAATTTAAGATATAAATAATTATTAAATACAAATATAAAATGGAAGAAGGTTCATGACTAAAATGCATGTCGTTGAAGCACAAATTACATTAAAAGTCACAGAAAACTATGTAAATATCTGACACGCATGAAGTCGAGAACGAGTCGCCAGGCATAACTTAGAATCTAAACAGTATCAAAATTACAAATAGAATCACGGTACAGATAAATAAACAGAGATTCATAAAGTAAAAAAATCTGATGTGGGCAACACATGACTTTCCTTATATAATGTAGTGAATTTACTACTTTTACAGTAAAAAAATCGGTTTTCTTGTAGTAGATACTAATATTCTTTACAAAGATATTGAATTTTCGACAATTAGTCGTCATTTTCATTGATTTAGCGTCATTTTTATCCATTTGGCGAGATTTTCGTTAATTTGGCAACATTTTAAAAAGCCGCCAAGTTGGCGACATTCCGCCAAATTAGTCGCCAAAATCTCGCCAAACGTTATGCACTAAGAAATAAGTTATTATTACAGCAGATAAATGACTATTGGCGTTCAAATACAAAAGCATTACTCAGAGTATCTTTTTTCATGAATGGAACGAGCTAGATCCACGAGACTGATGTCACCCAATTTATCGCATGGTATTACATATGAAAAGTGAACATGTTTTTCAATAGGAAATATTTTTTTTATTTTATATGACTTTTTGATATTTTTTTTGAAAAATGTACAATATCTCGTGAACGGTTCGTGTTAGCGTTCTAAAATGTATGTCAATCGTTTTCTAATGAAAAATTACATAAGAAATGTCTATTTGTGTAACTTTATTAGTGGTTTTGATTTTTTGACGATTTTTTCAAAATTTCATTCGAAAATTTAGGGGGGTTCTGAACATTCGATTGCACATAAAAACAATAGGCTTCCAGTGTTTACGTATTGTGATTTTTGTACGAAATTTGGTTCAAATCGGTCCATTCGTTCGTCAGTTATCATCTCCACAGACCCACTGACACACACACACACACACACACACACACACACACACACACACACACAGACATCACTTCAGAAATGTTTGATTCGTGATCAGAGATGCTTGAAACGTGCTCTCCCGTCGAAAACTCGAAATCGAATTTTCGACCCCGTCACAATACTTTCCTTATACATTATGTATATAAGGAAAGTAATATTATGTGGGTTATTGCGACTGATTAAAAGGAAAGTTTTTTCAAACAAGGATGAAAATTATCATTAATAACATATAACATACTGGGCAAGAGCCGTAGATAGTTTACTATTTTTAACATCAAGAGCATGTTTAGTTAAGCGTATACCGGCAATACGTTTAGTACTACCAATATAAAATGTGAAGTTATTATCAGGAAATAAGAGGGGGATAACGTACACCCCAGCCTGGTATTTAAGCTAATTTTATCCTTATATTTATCCGTACGAATGCGATTAAATAACATAGTAATAGTCGACTGCGCGGATTTAAACTTAAATTCATGCCAAAATGAGATAAAAGGACGAAAAATCGTCAGGTGAAATGGAAGACTAGATTTATACGGCATAAGGTCAGAAACAGGAATAAGCTTAAAATAAACTCAAAAGAATAAGCGACCTCATGACAGGGGTTAAAGATAAAGTTAATTTCAGTAGTTAAAGCCGATATAGAAGAGTAAATATTAAAGACACGATTAAAATCACCATTAAAAGGTACTTTTCTAGAAGAAATTGGATGACATGAGTTAGCAGGAATACAGGAATTAGTAAAAGTAGGTTTACGAAAAATAGAGGTATGAAAACCAAGAAAGTTGCTGGAAATAAGAACATCCAGGACCGGTAAGGAAAAATTAGACTCATGCTCAACGGTAAACTTAATAGAAGGGTAAAAATTATCATCTATAACCATAAGATCAAGAAGGTCACTTAAATTATGATCCCAACTAATAAGCACATCATCAACATAATGACACCAAAAATTAAGTTTTAAATTTTAAGAAAAACAAAATCTCGTTCTTTGCTCCTGCAAAACAGCTTTAGCTAAAATGCCAGATAAGGGGCTACCCATAGGGTCACCAGCAGTTTGCAAATAAATACTATCACGGAAATCAAAGTAATTAGTCTCCGCTACAATGTTCAATGCAGAAATTATTGCGTCGATAGTGAGAATTCAACAATTTTGACTTCGAAGTTTTTTGGTAATAATATTAATAGCATTATTAACGGTAACACTAAAAAACAAAGATACAACATCAAAACTGCGAAAAGTGCAATTTGGAACAAATTTAGTATTAAAAAGAAATTTAATAAAATTTTCAGTATAGCTAATAGAATAAATATGATTATTAAAAAACGGTTTAAGAAAAATAGCCAACGTTTTCTCTAAGAAATAAGTCGGGCCATTACATTTAGATACAATAGGACGCATGAGATGGTTAACTTTATGTAGTTTAATTAATCCAAAAATTTGGGGAAGTTGATGAGAGGTACGGAAAATAGCAGATTTAATGTTGGGAGAAAGATAGGCAGATTTTTTAAGTTTAGCCAATCGCAATGGGGAATTTTTTAACCTGATTGCAATCGATCTCGGGAATACACTTCTGCATGGAATTGACATAATCATCTTGATTGTCAAGAACAAGTTATTTAGACTTATCGGCAGATAAGATAACTAATTCAGAATTAGATTTAAGATTATGAAGCTCAGCGATTTCAATATGGAAAAGCACACTTAGACTATTTTTACTTTTACTTATAAATTTCTTCTCATTCTGAAAATTGGTAATAGAGTGATACATAATACATCTGCCTCTATCCTTATGGTTTGGAGCCATGTGAATCAGAGCATCCTCCACAGGAGGAATTAAATTGACAAAAATAGAATTAGCAGAGACATAAGCAAATTTGCTTATCCCCTTTTATATTCTCACATAAAATATTCTTTGAGTTGTATTGACAGCAGAGGCAGGTACTTGAAACAATATCCTTGTTACAATGTGGCAATACTCAAGTTTATCATTCTAAAAATTTTAAATGCTGTAAGAACTAGTCCATTATATATTTGTTGTAATGTTCATATTATAAAATGCCATGCTCCTATTATAAAATTCCTAAATTGTAGTGTATTATAAAATTACTTGTCCATATTATAAAATTGCATGTTCATATTGTTACGAACATGTAAAATGCCTTTACTGTGCTTTACCTGTGTACACTGTAAAATAACATTTACAGGCAGCCATTCCTATTACTTGAAAGTAGAGTTGCCATATTTCGACTTTCGAGGTGAATTGCAGATTTGGCGGTTTATCGCCAACTTGGCAATTTTTTGCGATATCTCGAGAAAGTTCTAGTACATTTGAAAAGTCACCAAATGGATGCCAAATATGGCAATCCGCCGTGAAAGACAAAATATGGCAGCCCTGCTTTCACATAATAAAAATGGCTTCCTGTAAAAGTTGTTTTACAGTGTAGACCGACAAAATACGTTGAAGACATTTTATATGTTCGTAACAATATTATGAAACTCCTAAAACAGTATTCATATTATAAAATCCTATGTTCGCATTATAAAATCCTATGTTCACATTATAAAATTCCTAAAATATAATATTCATATTATAAAATCGCATGTTCATATTATAAAATTTCTAAAATTATATGATCATATTATAAAATTCCAAAAATTCATATTATAAAATTCCATGGTATAAAGTAGCTGAGGTGCGAGTAAACACAAATCTGAATTTGTCGGTATTCGATTAAATTGTTTCGTCACTGTTAAAAAGGCCAACAAGTCCGTAGTTTAGGAATGAATTATGGTCATTTGTCACTGACAAAGGAGATCCAACTTATCCTGGAATTAATTGAATGAAACATTGTACTTTATTATTTTCATAACATACATAATATAATATATAGGGAAAGTATTGAGACGAGCTCGAAAATTCGAACGGAAGAGCACGTTTCAAGCATCCCTGAACATTAATCGAACAATTTTAATGTGAGACAGATAGACAGACAGACGAACGGATATCACTTTAAAAATATTATAAACGTATTCAGAAAGACCTAAAATATATATTGGCATTAAAACCTCGAAATCAAATATTTTCGTGAAAACAATACTTTCACTATACTATAGTATTCTATAATATGAGAAAGCAAAAATTATCAAATTAGTCAATGTTTTGCAAATAATTTAACCTCAAAATAGGAACGGATACCATGATTTTGAAATTATCACGGTCATAATATTTATAAATTATACAAAATGGTGCTAATTGGATGTCATTTGCGAAGACCTTTCTGGTCAGTAAATCTCAGAATCATATTTATTACTTGGGGATCCCAAGCTAGTAAAACACCTGAAATTTTTCGAACATTTGTTTTGAAAATCGAAAACATAAAATATGATAAATGTGTTGCAAAAGTAGATATTTTATATGTAATGTTTTACTTAGAAGCGAATGACATAACTTACGGAACAATACCCTGCGTCGTTCTTGAGATATTACATGTTTGTTTTTTTATTCTAAAATGGGGGAATCTATCATAATAAATGAAGATGTCTGTTTGTGTGGCCATGAAATTTGGTACATGGGTACTTTAGGACTCGAGATGATGCGTCTTGGTTAGATTTTTTTTTTAAGTTCAAATTAAATGTGTAGTTATTTTATGTTTCAGAACGATTTTCACACAAATAAATTCTTTAGCAACTGAAAATATTATCACAGAGTTTCCATCTTTAATACCATTGGAAAAACTGAAAACTTATCTTCCAAACAAATTTTAAACGGAATCCACAGTATTAATAAACAAATTTTTTTGAATTTTTAAAAAATGTATACTTTTAATAAAGATAAAAACATAATTTTATAGAGGAGAGCCCTGATATATTTTCGTAGAGTTTTCATCTTAACACCATCATCGAAGCGGATTTTTTTTTGTGTGTGTGCTGTTTGTTATAAACGGGCGCATTGTTACAGCGTTTATTGGCTTTCGAGAATTCGCTGTGATTTCCAGTGTGATTTTAATCAGAGATTTACATTTTAAATCCCGGGTAACACCGGGAATATTTTCTGATATATAATAAATTTATGAAATTCCACCAAGTGACTGGATGTTATAAAGTACTATTAACCAAAACCCAATGAAAACTGTTGTTTAATAGCTGTCATGCTCCATCCTTGGGATATTTGAAAATTTACATTTCCGCAAGAAGTATGATGTCTCCCAAAATCATCAAACGAATTACACGAAATTCGGGATGATTTTGGTATGATTAATATAATCAGTAATAACTATAAACCTTTTAATTTTACCGGAAACGAATGACAAGAAATCCCGTCATTTCTGTTATTCTTTTTAAACAAATGAAACCTTTTAATTTGTAAGAAAAGCCTGGTGTTGAACGCATAAGAATAATTTTCATGTATATATGTTGCTGCAAAGAAACGTGCCACAGAAAAGAGAAACCATACCACAACAGTTTATTCAAGTAAATGCATATTATACACCTCACACATTTCAGCATGGGCTCCTGGTCTCCTCCCGCCATAGAGATCGACTTCTGCATTTGAGCTTGAGTATGCAAGTGTGCTTCAGACCTTGTTTGCAGGTGCATCCCTCATTTTCAGCCCACGGCAAGTGCCATCCCCATGGACAGCCACATTTTATCCAGTTACCTTCACACTGGCAATCATCTTCCATACCATTGCAAACAGCTCCTATTGGTAAGCCTCTAAATGGAAAGAACAAACAGGAGTTAATAAAATAGATTTTATACAAGGGCAGATTTACATGATTAAGAATATATATATATATATATATGTATGTGTGTGTATATGTATATATATATATGTGTGTGTGTGTGTGTATATGTATATATATATATATATGTGTGTATATGTGTGTGTACGAATTTCGGCCATGTGGCTGTATCGTTCAGCGAAACACATTTGGAACCTCTGTAGATGCAAAGATCCTTGAAAAGCTGGATCTACGGAGGTTCTATCCTATTTCATATTTTCGGATTTCATCTTTTCTCTTATTTTGATTTTTGTCATTTTAATATTTTGAGCCTCTAGATTTTGATAACCCTTTGATATTTGAACTTGATTTGTATGTATCGCTCTTGAATGTTGATGAATTCATGTGCATTATTGATGTTTTAAAATTAAGACCATTTTGCCTGATATGGTAGCATTGTTTTCCTTATGTCTGATTTATCTTTTCATATCCTCTTTACTTTATTTTCCTCCGTATTGTTTTTGAACCAGGGTATGACACTGATCACGTTTAAATTAGTCTTACTTTTTATTTATTTATTTTTATATTTTTTATTATATATATATATATATATATATATATATATATATATATATCAAGAACGATGCATGTTGAGAATTAACAGTTAGTCGAAGTAAATTAATTTTAGTTTGTAGAGGCATAACTCACCTTCCTTCTGGAACCTCAGCAGCCAAAGCAGACGAGTCTAAAATTTAAAAAAAAATTACACTGAAAAGGCCGAACAAATATAATCATATTTACCTTAATTTTAGAAACATGTAACACAAATGTTAACAGAAAAAGATAATTTTACTAATTAAAAATATATGCAGTGCTGTCTCCACTCCAGTATCTTACACGTTCATATATCATATTGTTTAAGTTCACTTGTATCATAAATATGCTTCATACCATAGGATCACATAATTCAAAAATTTATCATTTATTCTGTTCTGTTTTCGGCTGTTATTGATTTACATATATATATATATATATATATATATATATATATATAAACATATGTTATAGCTAAAGCTCGAAAGCCGTTAAAGTGCACATTACCCAGATAATCTGCAGATTAACTGATTTGCTCCGTTAACGTGCAGAATAAAGAGTTTTCCGTATTTTACCTAGGTAATGTGCACATTAACGGCTTCCGTATCGTTAAAGTTCAAAAGTTTGTTTTTCTCATTTCCTTTTCCTACTCTTTCCCCCTTTCCCTCCACTTTTAGTTTGGTTTCGCCAGCGTCTTGTCGTCGCCGGTTGTTTTTATTTCTCATAATTTGCGTCTGCTGCCAGTGTGTAGCATAGCTAATTCTGTTTTCAAATTCGTTTCTGCCTGTTAGCGCGTGAATTTGTGTCGTGATTTTTTTTAAAGCAGATAAATTTAGCTCCTAGCATGCAAGTAAGCACCGAATTGGTGAGTAAAATGAAGAAAAGATTCTTCGCAAACCTCTTTACCGAAGATTCAAAATATAAGTGTTTTAATGACAAAACGAATGTATGATTTCATAATTGAACATGTAAAGCAAATGAAAGTTTCCAAGAAGAAAGGATCATCTGGAGATTATCGAATAATTCAAAGGTATGATGTGTTGACTGTACAAGGCTGCG